>PISX010007290.1:0-90294 GCA_004024625.1 Mellivora capensis | reverse complement strand
AGATGGGATTGGGAGGGAGACAAACCATAAGTGACTCTTAATCTCACAAAACAAACTGAGGGTTGCTGGGGGGAGGGGGTCGGGAAAGGGGGGTGGGGTAGTGGACATTGGGGAGGGTATGTGCTATGGTTAGTGCTGTGAAGTGTGTAAACCTGGCGATTCACAGACATGTACCCCTGGGGATAAAAATATGTTTATAAAAAATAAAAATTAAAAAAAAAATGGGCAGATGACATGAACAGACATTTCTCCAAAGACAACATCCAGATGGCCAACAGACACATGAAAAGATGCTGAACATCACTCATCATCAGGGAAATGCAAATCAAAACCACAATGAGATACCACTTCACACCTGTCAGAATGGCTAAAATAAAAAAACACAAGAAACAACAAATGTTGGTGAGAATGTGGGGGAAAAGGAACCCTCTTGCACTGTTGGTGGGAATGCAAACTGGTATAGCCACTCCGGAAAACAGTATGGAGGTTCCTCCAAAAGTTAAAAATTGAATTACCATATGATCCAGTAATTTCACTACTGGGGATTTATGCAAAGAATATGAAAATGCTAACTCAAAAAAGGTATACAGACCATATGTTTATTGCAGCATTATTTACAATAGCCAAATTATTGAAGCAACCCAACTGTCCACCATCAATAGATGAATGGATAATGAAGATGTGGTATAGATGTACAGTGGAATATTAGTTAGCCATAAAAAGAATGAAATCTTGCCATTTGCAACAATGTGGGTGGATCTAAAGTGTATAATGCAAAATAACATAACTCCTCAGAGATAGACAAATACTATATGATTTCACTCAGATGTGGAATTGAAGAAACAAAGAAAAAAGCCAAAAAACAGACTTTAAAAAATTTTTGTTTTTGGATTATTTTTATTTTTTAATTTTTTATTGTGTTATGTTAGTCATCATACAGTCACTTAACGCCAGAGAACAAACTGATGGTTACCAGAGTGGGGGGTGCAGGGCTGGGGGGCCGCGGGGATGGGTGAAGTAGGTGAAAGGGATTAAGAGTTCCCTGATGATGAGCACTGAGTAATGTATAGAATTGTTGAATCACTATATTGTACACCTGAAACTAATATAACACCATATGATATATTAGGAATTGGAATTAAAAAAGAGAGAAAGAAATTTAAACTGTCCCTTTTGTCCCTTGCCCACAAGTTAGAGATAATAATATTTCCTGTTGAGGTACCACTTGGGGACTGGGGGAGAGGTTCTATTTCTTGTTGCCATCATCAGCATCATGATGGTTAGAAACAGCAACAAAATTTATTAATCTCTACTGATTACTAATGCTTGTATCAGGCATAAACACAGAGTCACCCAGAAAATAGTCATCTTTCCCTCCCTACCCTTCCCTTTCTCTCTGTTTTTTAAAAATCACTAAGAATTTCTCCATCCCCAGTGTTTTTTGCTGGCTGTTATTTTGTTTGAGGCACATTTCCTTAATGCTTTGGTAATGCCTGACCTCAAGTCGTGCTTGATACATGGTGGATATTATGTTTTTAACAACTTAAATGAATGGGATATGATGTATAGTCCCACTCAAACAAGGAGTCACTTTCCAGTTTAGAATTTTTAGGCTGTCATTACAGGAACTGAAGTCAGTGTGTTAAAGAAAATTCTTCTAATTTTCAGTGTCACTACATGGGGAAAATCAGAATATCAAATATAATGTTTATTATTTCTTCATACAAAAGGGAAAAACTCAAATTCTTTTTATTGTATTATTTTAATTTTTTAAGATTTTATTTATTTATTTCACAGACAGAGATCACAAGTAGGCAGAGAGGCAGGCAGAGAGAGAGGAGGAAGCAGGCTCCCTGCTGAGCAGAGAGCCTGATGAGGGGCTTGATCCCAGGACCCTGATCTCATGACCTGAGCTGAAGGCAGAGGCTTAACCCACTGAGCCACCCAGGCACCCCTTATGGTATTTTTAATAATAAAAAGGAACATCATCATTACTGGCAGAAGATGTATTACTTTCATGCGGCTTTTTGCGCCAGCATTTTGTGCTGTTCTCTATTATAGTCACAGCATTAATTATTGGGGCCTAATTAGGCAAAATTATATGATAGACCCTAATGAAGTCTTTAGATTCTTTTTTTTTTTTAAGATTTTATTTATTTATTTGACACAGAGAGAGATCACAAGCAGGCAGAGAGAGAGGGGGAAGCAGGCTCCCCACTGAGCAGATAGAGCTATGTGGGGCTCGATCCCAGGACCCTGAGATCATAACCTGAGCTGAAGGCAGAGGCTTAATCTACTGAGCCACCCAGGTACCCCGCAGTCTTTAGATTATTAAAACAAAAACAAAAACCCAGCTATCTTTCTACATAATTTTGAAGTCAGCATTAGTAATATAAGTCAGCCCAGCCCACTTTTTCTGCTCAGCTTATCTTTGAAATACTGGTCCTTTTTTTGGTTTAGTGGTCAAAGTTTGGGAGTTATTTTTGATTTTGCTTTATTTCTAAATCTATCTCAGGGGCATCTGGGTGGCTCAGTCGGTGAAGTGTCTGTCTTCAGCTCAGGTCATGATCTCAGGGTCCTGGCACAGAGCCCCTGTTCAGTGGGGAGTCTGCTTCTCCCTCTCTTGGCAGCCCCCCCACTTGTGCTTGCTCTCTCTGTCAAATAAATAAATAAAATCTAAAAAAAAAAAATCTACATCAGTAGTGTTGAAGAACTATCCACTAAAAAAGATTCTGAAGCAGAAACCAAAGGAGCAGGGTGCTGGAGAGGGGACTCAGAAGTTGTATGGTTTTTTGTTTCGTTTTGTTTTTAAATGAGAAGCCATTTGAGAAGTTGAAAGTAGAAAGATGCCAATAGACATCAAATATGGTGCGTCCTTTCCTTTCTTTTTTTTTTTTTTTTTAAATATTTTATTTATTTATTTGACAGAGAGAGAGAGATCACAAGTAGGCAGAGAGGCAGGCAGAGAGGGGGAAGCAGGCTCCCTGCTGAGCAGAGAGCCTGATGTGGGGCTCGATCCCAGGACCCTGAGATCATGACCTCAGCTGAAGGCAGAGGCTTAATCCACTGAGCCACCCAGGTGCCCCCATCCCTTCCTTTCTAACCAGAAATGGTGGCATATGTGATAGAGAAACTTCATGATTCTCTTCTTTGTTCTCTTATCTAGGGCTTTAGGGCTCTGTGTGTTTGCTTATTCAGTCTTTCAACAGTCTTTGGCTGGGGTGCCCCATGGGTCAGACCTCCTGGGGTTTATCTCCACCTACACCCAGGCACAGGCTCAAGGTAGGCTGCCTCACACTCTTTTAGCTTGTTCTGTAGGGCCTTATGACCCTTTCCTCTAGAGATGTTCTTTGATTAAAAGCAGTTACAAGATTCTTCTCCTCTGGGAGGTACCAGTCCTGGATCACAATCTTTTCTAGTCATCTTGTAAGCCTAGAATATTCTTATCTCCAGTGCAGATATTTTCCTGTCTCTTCTTCTGAATTCTTCTGAATTCCTCTTCTTTTCCCACACTTCCCAACAGGGGACGTTTGCTCGGGCTCATCCTTGATTGTCTCTGTGTCTTCGTTGGCACTCTTTCCCTTGGTGAACACGGCATCTCTGCCCATCACTCCTACACTGGCAGTTCCAGATCTGATCTCCTTTTGGAGTGCTCTGCCTGCCCACAGGGCATCTCTTCTTGGAACTAGGTCCACAAGGCTGAGATTTTATCTGCTTTATTTACTGGTGTATGCCCAGCTCCTTCTTTTCTTCCTCTTCTGTTCTGTCTTTTCTAGCCCAGTCTAATCCATGCCATCCTTATTGCACCTGAGCTGATCTTGCCAAGGGCCCAATGAGCTCCACCTTGTGAAGTCCCTGACCTGAGACCTCCCCTGCTAGAGCCTCTCGTAATACCTTAGACCTTTTCTTCAGAGCACCATGACTTATAGTGTATGGTATTAATTGCTCAATGTCTCTTTCCATATGAGATTATAAGCTCCATGACGTCAGGACGAGACCTGCTTTTCTCACTATTTGCTGGACAAGTAGCAAGTGCCCAACAAATGTTTATGGAGGAAATAAATGGATAAACTCCCTACATAACTTAATTATGTTTTTAACTATTGATTTATTGTGGGTGTTATAATCCATACTGAATACAATGGTCACAATTTTTGCAAGCCATCACATTCGTCCCATGGCTTCTCTACTGAAAAACTCCAATGACCTCATTTTACCGGAAAAATTAATGCATGAAATTACTGCTCCTGGTTCGTGAGGCACCGAGCCCAGAATAATCCTTTAAGAGCTTCGTCCACGGGGCAGTTTGTCATTTCTTTGTCAAGGGGAATCTCACCTGACCTCAGGTGCATCATATAGAACCACTGACCCATTCCAGAGTTTGTTCATGTTCCTGGGGCTGTCAGGCTGACTTCAGGTTTCATCTTAAATGATCATCTTGTCCTGCCCCTTGGCTTAGTGCCCATCCCTGTCTCTGGGTTTAGACCTCAGCTGCCCTCTGACTAAGGCTTTGTGTTGTTTTAAAACCAAGATTTCTTTCTCTCTTTCTTTTTTTAATTTTTAAATTTTTATTTATTTTTTTAAGAAGATTTTATTTGACAGAGAGATCACAAGCAGGCAAGCAGAGAGAGAGGGGGAAGCAGGCTCCCCACTGAGCAGAGAACCCGATGTGGGGCTCAATCCCAGGACCCTGAGATCATGACCTGAGCCGAGGGCAGAGGCTTAACCCTCTGAGCCACCCAGGCACCCCCCAAACCAACATTTCACAGTGGACACTATCCAAACCATCCCATGGTAGCCATCCAGCTGAACTTGTCCAATCTCTTTGGCACAAGTGCCTCCAGGGTGGGGACAGCAAACCTAACTTGCAATTACTTTTGACCTATTTTCTGTGCTAATCAGAATGTAGAAGAATCCATGCTCATTCCTGCACTTCTGTTCATTTTGACTCCTTCTCCCCTCCCAACACAGACTCCTCTCTTTTGTTTGCCTACTTGAATCGTCCTTGTTCCCGTTTCTTCATAAATACAGGCCCAGCTTCCCAGGTCCTCCCAAAGGTTGTGCTTGACCTGTATGATCCATGCTGGTCTCCTTTTCAGGGTCTGTGCTTTTATGTAGGCACAGGCTGATGTCAGTGTATGTACTTACAGTCTAAAGGTCAAGTTAGGAGCCTAACAATTCTCATGTGTGAAGTTATAAACAACCCCTTCCTCCCACCCCCCCTTCCCCCACCCCTCAAAGATGACCATTTGTTGGGGGTATGCTCTGATGAATCTTCTTGGTGAGGGACATGAAACTTCAGAACCTAGATGTCATGTCTGAGTTTGGACAAGTGAACTTGAGGGAGTCTGCAGTAGGAGACCAAGGGAGAACTGATCTGCTCTGGGACAGATGTGGGAAGAAGAAGAGAAACTGCCTTGGGGAGGAGGAATTTGAACCAAAGAGATGACAAGTTAGATGTTTCTTTGTGAAAGACTATTGGCTTCTTTATACACAATCTTTAATCAAGATTATTTTTAAAAAATCCCACAATACTTAGTGTCAACATTTTCATGTGGTTCAAGTGTCATATAATGTGATAACCTATAAAGAGTTATTTTAACTAAATACATGTATGAGAGGTGCTCGGTAAAACAGAAGGGAGTTGAGCGTGGGAGCAAGTTGCATGGCCCATGTTCCATTCTGGTGTACTGGCTAAGATCGTGAAAAATGAAGGCACAAAACCTGTTCAACTCACACACAAAATTTTTAGGGAGAAAAGATGGAATTTAGTTTATTGTCTCTCATCATGCCATTTATACATGTATATTATAATGTCAAACTAAGCCTTTTATGGGAAGAAATAAAAGCATTATTTTCAATAATGCAATTTTCCTTCTGGCATGCCATCTATGTGTAGTGAGAATAGCAACAGAGAGCATGCATCCCAACACATGCCTGGTGTTCACAGTCTTCACATCTTGTTCCCCCTAACCCCATCCACTCTTGGCTTCTTCACTGAGACATCATTGTTTCTTATCATCGTGTCCTGGTCTCACCTAGGCAACTACATGCATGATCCAGTTTCTTCTTGCTACTTTGGATTCTTACCTTTACATCTCCTTGGCTCTGGAACCACTTAATTGCTCTTCCTGTCTTGACTGGTTCCTGGGAACTTCCTTTCTCATATGCTGCTTCTGTGGGCAGCCCTCTACCTGGTCTATTGTTCTGCAGATCCCCTATCTTACATGAGATGGTGTTAATTGTTTCTGAAGGAGAATAACTGGAGTGGCAGGTCGGTCATGATGGTGCGATAATGACTTTGATGCCGGGATTATGGTGTTGGTGGTAAAGGAACTGGCAATGTCTTGAAAAAGTTTGTCATTGCTTATGGGACAGAGCAGTTTGAATCAAAGGGAGCAAATATGAAAAAAAAAAAAAGGTATATGTCATCCCTAAGTGAAGTGGAAGAGGAAAATTTTCTGGCTCGTATGGGCAAAAGTGCTTTTATTTTTCCTTAATAGGGGTTCACCATGGACATTGTTAGAGATAGTCTCTCAACATTTGCCTTTTAATTAAAATCTTCTCAGTTATTATTATGGTTCTTTTTCCTGCTTGGATTGCTAATAGCCCTAAACAATCACCTATATTGGATTCATCTTATCTTTTTGGAGGCTCGTGTAAGCTCAGGCACCTAGAGATTTAATTACAGAGCTCAACCCTTCTCTGTTATTTTTATAGACTGGCCCCTGTAATCAAGCCAATCCTTGGCAACTCTTCAGTGGAAATTCCTGTGACACCCATCAAGTCATTCTCTTCATTAATGCCTTAATAAGTCTTCAGAATCAAAGAATAACTGAAAAGTAAACATAATTTCAGAGACTAGCATAAAAATGAGCCTTAAGTGACAGGGTGTGTGATATGCCATGAATGGGAACTAGAAAAGGATTGATTAGGGGAACAGGGAAGGATCAGTAAACCTCAAGGGATATTAGAGTGGTGGTGACCTCCATGTTTTGGAACTTCTAATCCCATGAAAATTTGGAATTTGGGAGATTTGTATAAACTTGAAGGTTAACATGGACTACCTGGAATATTTTTACTATATTTAGATTTAAACATTTCTAGAAAAGCAGAAAATTTTGAGAGACCACCTCCTTGCCATGTTTAGAATCTGAGTGATTGCTTGAAATTACATGGGCAGTGAAGTGTGGTAGTAATAATCAAAATGTAGCATAACATTGCCAAACCTCTCAACAAGACCCAGGAATCTCTATCTTGAATAATGTTGTCAGGGAAGAAAGTTATTGATAGCATATTTAAGCCCAGTCCTTCTGCAAATGTGATTTGAAATTATGCCTGTGTGGCTAAATGAGATTATTTTAGTAAACAAAAAACAAATGCTACCCAGACCCAAGGCAAGATGATCAAATTCAGTGAAGCAAGCCTTTAAAAACTTATGTGATATTTAATGTACAGATTGACTAAGTTTTTTTTACTTTTCTTGACAAGATCATGACAATACAAGCTTGAGTTTCTGTACTTACAAGAAAGATACCCTCAAGGAAGAATCTACTTCTATTATTTCCACTCTCCATATCTGCAAGTGAACTCACCTTCCATTCCAAAAGAAAAGAGAAGCCATTTTTAAAGGAGTTCTCCTACACACATGGCACACATCAGTTTCTTCCTATTAGACCTACAATGTGCTGGCATCTCAATCCACCCTTTCCTCTCAACCCCCTGTTGGCATAAGGAGCTCTTCTCCCTCTTATCTTAAGCTACCTCCTCTTCTTGTGTTCTAGATCCCATCCACTCTTGCTTTTTCAGCAATTTTACTTATATAATCTCTTCTCTGTCATCATGATTTACCTTTCCATCAGCATTTCACTACAGTAAAGTCTCATCCATCTTAAAATCACCCTCCCTCTACTATACCTTATATTTTAGCTCTTGTTCAATCTTGCCAATCCTCTTATAGTTAAATTTTTCATTACTCACTTTTTTCTCAACCCATTCCAATCTACATTTAATTCCCTAACTTTATTGAAATGACTCATTTAAGGTCACTCATGCCTTTCAGGTCACTAAATATAATGGACATTCTTAAAATTTCATCATACTGTATCTTCATATATGTTGACTGTTATCACTTTGAAACATTTGCCTATCTCTTCCCTTTTTATTTCCATTTTGCATCTTTGACTAGTCTTTGCCAACCTCCCTTATTGGGTCATCCTCTTTTACCTGCCCATTGGATATTGAGGTTCCTCAAGATTTGGTTCTGCTCTTCTCATTCTACATTCTTTCCCTGGATGGTGTCTATCACATATGAGTCTTCAGTTACCACTTATGGGTCAAAGACTTCCAGATGTTCAAAAATCTCTTCTGACCTCCAAAGTATATATGCAACTGCTATCTTGTCACCTCCAATGGGAGGTTCCAAAGGCATCTCAGCCTCACTAAGGCTAAGCCTATGCTTATAATCCCACCCTTAAAGCCCGACTCTCCCCTAGTGTTTCCCTGTTCAATGAAAGTCACTGTCATCCACTCAGTTTTCCAAGCTAGACACCTAGGAGCTCTCCTTCTTCCTAACTTCCCCTGATGAATCCACCACCAAATACTGTCAGAACTTCGAAGGATCTCTAAAATCTGTCCAGCTCTCTCCATCTCCATTTTCTCCACCCTCACCAAAACTACTGTGATTTCTTTATTTTATTTTATTTATTTTACAGACAGAGCAGGCAGATAGGCAGGCAGAGAGAGAGAGAGGAGGAAGCAGGCTCCCCGGTGAGCAGAGAGCCCAATGCAGGGCTTGATCCCAGGACCCTGAGATCATGACCTGAGCCGAAGGCAGAGGCTTTAACCCACTGAGCCACCCACGTGCCCCACTACTGTGATTTCTTGCCTGATATCCTCCTACCAGCTCTCCTGCTAAACCCTAGCCAGAGTGAAATTTTTAGAATACAAACTGGATTATAGCTTAAAACTCTTCAGTGGCTAGTTGGAAGAACCTTCCTAATCTCATTTTGACATTTCCCCAGTCTCCTTTTCCACCATATTTCCCTTACTCTTTGCCCATCAAGCATGTTGCATTCTTCTATGGTTTTCTGTTCAACTCCTAGACATCCTTTACATCATTGCTCAAATATCACTTCCTCAATGGTGTCTTCCCTATACTAGAGTCTATCTCCCACTCTATGTTTCCTCTAAGGGAATTGTTGCAGTTGGTAATTGTTTGCATACTTATTAGTAAATGTCTCTTCTCCAGGGTACCTACTCAATTAATATCTATTAAATAAAGAGTATTAAAACATGCTTAGCAAACTATGTGTGTAGATGGAAATGCTCTTTCCATTCATAGGTAGTGAGGGAAGTGAAGACAAGAGAAAGCACAGCCTGGCCTCTGTAGTTTAGGACAGGAAAGAGCCAAGTCCTAGTCTTAGCATAAGGTTGGAAGTTACACAGAAAAAGTCAGTCGTTACACAGCTTGGAAATACTCCACAACCCTTGGTTGGGAAGTCTCTGAGAGAATGGAGCAGTTAAATTTGTATGTGAGATGGGACATTGAAGGGCCGGTCACTCTATTGCAGCTGAACTCCCCCAACCCCTCCAACTCTGCACTCAGTATTTCATCCTTTGTAGCTCCCACAGACCCATTTTGCAATCAGTTTATATCTCATAGCTGGAACTGTTCTCTTGACATTCATCCTGAAGTGACTGATTGCAAATTACAAGCCCCCAGATGCTTTTCAAATTTGGGCTAAAACAATTGAGCATAATTTAAGATGATTGAATGGTAAGGAAAGTATGTTCATAGACTGTTAGAGCTGAAAGAGAGTATTTAGTCCAATGTTATCATTTTGCAGATGAGGAAACTAAGGCCAAGAATAATTAAGTAATTAGTTCAAGGTTTCATGCAACAGGTTTTTGGAATTGATAAATCCAGAATGCAAGTATACACTGGCATTGCCCGCTACCCTTGCTAACCTTTGGACTCATTTTCATAAGTGCTCATGGGAAGAGCTTCAGGTTTCAATTCAGGAAATACGGCTAAAGTCTGGAATCTGGTCTGTAATAAAGAAAAAAAAAAACAAATAAGGTCAGAAAATTTATTAAATCAGGTCTATTTAATATCTATATTCAGTTATAATTACTCGTTACCTTCAAAGATACTGTCTTGTGTCTTTAGTTATCACCAATGGGGATGTACATGAGTTGTACGAGAATGTGGTCATGATTCTACACCTTGCATTTATGTATTTATTTTTAAAGAGTTTTATTTATTTATTTGACAGACAGAGATCACAAGTAGGCAGAGAGGCAGGCAGAGAGAGAGAGGAGGAAGCAAGCAGGCTCCCCGCTTGAGCAGAGAGCCCAATGCGGGGCTTGATCCCAGGACCCTGAGATCATGACCTGAGCCAAAGGCAGAGGCTTTACTCACTGAGCCACCCAGGCGCCCCTACACCTTGCATTTAAAAGAAGGAATCAGGTTTGGTAAGTATCTCCATTTTTCCCCCAATAAATGCAGGGATTTTTACGTAAGCTCAGAGATATTTATCCTTCACAGTGTAAGAGAATTGCCCTTAATTCATGAAATTGGTAATTGATTCTCCTTGTAGGTGAGGCCATATTGAACAAGTGATCATTTTTTGGAGACACATGGGCAGTGTCATGACGGTTAGTTTCTACTACACCAGCAGTTAAGACCTTCTGCTTCAAATGGAGAAGGCATCTGCTGCGACTAATTGCTTATTTTTTTCTTTTTGTAGTAAACAGACTCTATGATGGCCCCTGATAATCCCCTCTTCCTGGTATTCATGTTGTTGTGTACTCCTTTGCTTGCATGTGGGTGGGGTCTATAACTTGCTTCTAACTAAAAGATTATAGCAAAGGTGATGGGATTTCACTTCCATGAACATATTACATGAGTTTGTAACTCCCACCTTGCCAGCAGATTCTTTCTCTTGCTGGCTTGGATGAAACATGCTGCTACCCTATGGAGAATCCCAGTGGCAAGGAACTGTGGGGGCCTCTGGTCAACAGCCAGCAAGTAACTGAGTCACATGAGCTTGGAGCAGATTCTTTTCCCATTGAGCTTTCAGATGGGACTCCAGCCCTAGCTGACATCTTGAATGCAAGTTGTGAGATACCTTGGAGCAGAGAAGACCAGTAAGCTGTGCAGGACTCCTGACTCACAGAAGCCATGAGGTTACTGTGTGCTGCTTTAACAGCTAAATTTGTAGGAATATCATACGCCGCAAAGAAAAAGAATATGATTTTCTTTTCTTTTGGCTATAATTGCTATATCCTAAATTTTTTAACCACATAATAATAATAACTAGAACAATTTAAATCTTTAACACACATAAAGGACCTTTGTGACTGCCAGATCCCTATAATAGCACATCAAAGCTTCTTAGTTCAGCATATAAAGCCCTTCACCATTAGTTATTGACTAATTTTTCCAGCTTCTTCTGTTATGATCCTATCCTTTCTCCACTCTCTCTGCACATACCTCCACACAACTTCTCCTTCCTTCTCATTGTTCCCAGGACACCCCACAATGTAGGACCTCTGCACAAGCTTCTGCTTCTCCCTGGGATGCCTTCCTTTTGCATACCCTTCCTTATCTTTTAAGATCCAGCTTACTGATTGTCTCCTCTTTAGGACATTTAATAACACAACACTTCATTAATGTCATGATATCACTTACCACCTTACATGACAGTTTATAGAGGTGACAGGGTGATCTTTTATGTGAATTTGGATTTTGCTTTCCAAATTTTACGCTTCATTCTCTTTTCAAATAGGTAGACATGGTATTGGTATTTTCTTGCTTTGGAGATTTTTTGCAGGGTGGAGAGAAGATCTTTGAAGTTTTGTGATATTTCTGTTTGTTTCTCTTCAAAGCCAAATGTGTTGCATGGATTGTACTGGATATTGGAAGAGGGAGGAGTGCCTCTGAAGTACTGAAGGGGAGGGTTCCTTGGAGTGGAGAGAGGCATGACTCTATTGTGATGCTCCAGGGGAGAGGAGCAGACCTTGGGAAGTAGGAGAAAATAATAGACCTGGGGAGATAGGACCTATCCTAAAGATAGGAGGTCAGGCACAGGGCTCTGACTGGCTAAACTGTCCCATGTGCCAGGCACAGATTGAAAGTAGCATTGGCTGTGAACGGGAATGTTAGGTATCACCATGGCAACCAGGGCATGCCAATGACCCAAGACTGGAGAGGCCTCCCCATCTGTGTACTGCCCAGTGAACATCCCCTCTTTATTGGGGCAAGGGACAATAATGACTGTGATTGAATTTTCCACAGTGTATTGGGGGAAGGATTGACCCTGAGTTAAATTTAACTTTATATTTAAAGTTAAAGAAAACAAACTGGGTGTCGTACAAAAACAATGAATCTTGGAACACTGAAAAAAAATAAAAACAAAGCGAATTTGATATTTCTTGCACACCTATTTGTAGACTAAGGTTCATACGAGTATGAATGAGCCCTCAGCACAAGAAACATGAAGAAAACTATACCGAGGCACATCGTAATCAATTTGTTCAAAACCAGCGATAAAGGGAAAATCTTAAAAGCAGCCAGAGGAAAAAAAAAAAACCCAAGCATTCGGCACAGGAACAAAGATAAGGATGACTGTAGATTTTTTGTCAGAAACAATGCAAGTGAGAAGGCAGCGGAGTCACATCTTTGAGGTGCTGGAAGAATAAAACTGTCAGCCCAAGATTTTCACCCCGGGGGAAAAAAATCTCTCTCAACAATGAAGGCAAAATAAAGCTTTTTTCCCCCCTTAGAAATACAAAAGCTGAAAGAATTTATCAGCTGAAAATCCACAGTATACAAAATGTTAAAGGGAGTCTCTCGAGAGGCTAGAAATGACACCAGATGGAAATGTGGATCTGCACCAATGGTTCTCACCTGGAGGTGGTTTTGCCCCTCCCCCAGTCAGAGTTGAGGGACAAATCTGGAGACATTGTTGGTTGTCACAACATAAGGGAAAGGAGGGTGGAAGGGGACTTGCATCCAGAGAGTAGAGGCAAGGCATTCTACTAAGCATTTCACAGTGCACGAAGCTGCTCCCATCCCCGTCTCTGACCCCAGCAAAGAATATCAGCTCTAATGAGGTTGGGAAAAAACCCTCCTCTGAACAATGGCATTACATGGGTACATTGAATAATTTTCTTACCATTTAAATCTCTTTAAAAGATTATTGGACATTTAAACAAAAATAGTAACAATATAATGTGAGTTTTATAACAAATGTAAAAGTAAAATATGTACCAGAGCACAGAGGCTGACGGCTGGGAAAATCAGGTGTTCCTGATGCATATTATGCGTCTTATACTCTGTGGGAAGTGGTCTGCCATCCTTTGGAGGTAGAGCGGGGTAAGTTAAACGTGTAATCATAGGGACGCCTGAGAGGCTCAGTCGGTTAAGCGTCTGCCTTTGGCTCAGGTCCTGATCCCAGAGTCCTGGGATGGAGCCCCCGCTCGGTGGGTAGACTGCTTCTCCCTCTCCCTGCTCTGCCCACAGCTCCCCCTGCTTGTGTTCTCTCTCCCTGACGAGTAAATAAAGTCTTAAAAAACAAAAGTTAAATGTGTAACTATAAACCCTAGAGTAGCAACTAACACAACAAAAAAAGAAAAGAGATAGCTAGTAAGCTACAGAAGGAGAGAACATGAATCACAGAAAATAATCAATTAATCCAAAAGAAAGCAAGCAAGAAAGACAAAGAACAGAGGAGAAAAGTAAAAAAAGTAAACAAACAAACAAACATATAACATGATAGCTTAAACCCAATCATATAAATAGTGATTTTAAATTTAAGGCCCAAACACACCAATTAAAAGGTAGAGATTATCAGATTGGATTACAAAAAGACCCAGCTACACATCACCTTACCTGCAAGAGACTTCCTTTAGATAAAGGCACAAGTAGAATGAAAGGTAATTGAAACAGACAAAAAAATGCCAATAACAACAAAAAAAAGGTTGAGGTAACTATATTAATATCAGTTACTATATTAACTTTATTAACATCCTAGAAAAGAATAGTATGAGGCATAAAGAAGTTTCCTTCATAAAGGTATAGTATTGATTCTTCAACAGGATTTAACAGTCCAAAATGTTCAGACTACTAATCATAGAACTTTCAAATGCATGAGGCAAAAATTGGTAGTGTTTCAAGGGGAAATAAAATCATGATGATAGAGATATTTAATATTGCACTCTTACTAACAGAGGGAGCAAGTAAGCTGAAAATCAGTAAGGATATATAGAAAACTTGGACATTTGCTAAACTGATGTGACCCATTGACATTAATCAATTAAAGAACACTCTACCCCCAAATTCAGATTACAAATTGTTCTTAGGGGCACACAGAACATTCATCATATTTTAGGCCATAAAACAAATTTCTAAACATTTAAAAAGTCTGCAAGTCACTCAAAGTATGTTCTCTGACTGTGATGGAATTAAGTTAGAAATCAATGATAGGACGATTTCTGGAAACTCCCCAGATATTTTGAAATGAAATAGTGCACCCAGCCTGTCTTTGGGTCTAGTGGGAAGTATTAGGTCACATTATTCTTCTGCTTGGGATTCAAATAGATAAGCCAGTAAAGGCATCAGGATGATTTAGATTCAGTCTTGCCTTCCCAGGAACAGTGGAAAGAACAATTTGATTCCCAATGGTCTTTGTAGTCCTAGGTCTTTATGCACAGACAGTAAAATCATATAAACTTTTAGAGAGGAAAAACTGATTTAAATTTCTAAAACATACTGTAATATGATAAAGACAAATACAATGTTATTGCCTTCAAACTTAATATGTCGTTATTTAGCCAAACGTTTTAGGTAGCACACTTTGAGAGGTTGTTTTTAAAAACATATAAAATAGGGGCACCTGGGTGGCTCAGTGGGTTAAAGCCTCTGCCTTCGGCTCAGGTCATGATCCCAGGGTCCTGGGATCAAACCCCACATCGGGCTCTCTGCTCCTTGGAGAGCCTGCTTCCTCCTCTCTCTCCCTGCCTGCCTCTTTTGCCTACTTGTAATCTCTGTCATGATCCCAGGGTCCTGGGATCAAACCCCACATCGGGCTCTCTGCTCCTCGGAGAGCCTGCTTCCTCCTCTCTCTCCCTGCCTGCCTCTCTTGCCTACTTGTAATCTCTGTCTGTCAAATAAATAAATAAAATCTTAAAAAAAAACATATATAATATAAATATAAAAATATTTTTAATGCTTTATAATTAGTATGGTCTTCTTACATTTGCTTTAGAGAAAAAAATATAAAAATGTTTTACAACTGATGGTGTTCATAAGTTTGCTTCAGAGAATAGATAAGAATATTTAAAGGTAAATGGATGCATCCAATCTGTTCATATAGTCTATGAAGATTTATAGTATAAGTAATTTGTTCTTTTAAATATGATAAACATAAATAAGTATTCTATTTTTCAAAAATGGCCCCAATGATATTTCCAATGCCATTTATTTTCCTTCAGGACTTTGACATTCCTACCAACAGGAGGTGGAGTCTGATTCTCCTCCTCTCAAATATGGACTAGCTTTAAGTGACTTGCTTCTGTTGAATGGATAGGGGTGGAAAGAATCCTGGGAGCCCTTCAAGGCTAGGTCAAAAAAGATGATACAATTTCCACCTACTTTCTCTCTCTTGGGTTGCTTGCTCTTAGAACCCAACCACCATGCCTAAAGAAATCTGTGGAGAGATCCCACCCCATGGAGTACTCACGTGGAGAGGACCCAAGGCCCCAGCTCACAGCCAGCACTAACCCCCCCAGACATGAAGGTGAGGGAACTTCCCGGTGATTTCAGTCATCAGCCTCAAGTCTTCCAGCTGAGACATCATAGATCAAGAACACGTTCCCACTGTGCTCTCTTATTCTGGACCCAAGAATTCATGGGTCATGAGTGGTTGTTTTATTCCACTAAGTTTCAGGGTGATAAACTCCACAACTGCAGTTACTGGAACACCAGGACCATCTTATCTACCATCCAGTTTGTTTAATAAACCTATTTTAATATCATGTTCTTTATAAGTAATCACAAATTTTTAAAAAATATTTTATTTATTTGAGAGAGAGAGAGAGAGAGACAGTGAGAGAGAGCATGAGCAAGGAGACGGTCAGAGGGAGAAACAGACTCCCCGTGGAGCTGGGAGCCCGATGCAGGACTTGATCCCACATCGCCGGGATCATGACCTGAGCCAAAGGCAGTTGCTTAACCAACTGAGCCACTCAGGCACCCAGTAATGACAGATTTTAAGGCTTTAGTACACACTGTTTCTACATAGAATGTAAATACAGCAACTGCTTATATGGTTATACTTGTATAATTTGCTACATTTCTGAATATCTTATTGAGTTGAGAAATATTACACATAGATCTCAGAAAAGGCCACCATCTCCTATGGACCAGTATGTGAGCAGATCACCTCTCTCAGGAAGTAGGCCAGATACACTGTGGAGTTTTCCCACCATGGTCCTGGAGTGAGATGGGCCTGGGCTTGAATCTCGGTTCTATTGCATAGCAGCTGTATGTACAAGAATGAGTTCTACAACACCTCATTTACATCTCTACACCTTAATTTTCTTACATGATTTTTGGGAATAATAGTAGCATCAATCTTATAGGATTGTTACAGTGAATAAATGATATAATGCACATGGGAAATGTTCATTAAATGTTGGCTTATATGTATGAAATCTGTCCATTTGAATGCATGCCTTGTCATACTACCTTGACTTCCAACTCTGGAAAATTTCCTTCAGTGACCCACTGCTGGGCAGAGCTTGTAAAATGGACTTTTACAGGAACTCACTGTGCTATTAGTTGGGGTGACTTTCCAGGGATTGATCACTACTGTTGCTCCTTAGGACACCCCTAGAGAAGTGCAAAGTGTCCCCATAGGACCCTGGGCTAATGCCCACCAACTTCCAGGTATAAGTCAGTTTGTGTTTTTGTGAATGTCAAGTTTGGTCCAGAGATTCCCTTCTCTTGGCTTGTCTCACCGAGAGAAACACAGGAACAATTTTGCAGGATGATAATTTCTTGCAGACTTTTTGAGAAGTTCCACTGTTTGTTTTGGAAAACAGTGAGAGTAAAATAAAACCAAAAGATTTGCTTTTCTCCTCTGCCAGTCTGGCTGGGTTGACTTAGTGGCACTCACTTTGGGGACATGCCCCCGTCTCTCTCCTTCAGCCCTTCCAGAGAGAACAGTCTTGTGTGATTTTAATATGATCATGTCTTTACCATGTGGTCTATCAGCTGTCAGTGACAGTGTGTTGCAGAGTGTCTAGAAGAGGTTTTAATTGGCAAGATCTTTAGTAAATTTGCAAATTAGTGATCTGCCGGCTGATGTTATGACAATGTCTAAACACTATCAGTGCCATTTTAAAATAATCTTTCATCGATACAACATTCATTTTAATTAGCCAGAAAATGTTGGTCCTAAAGGAAGCTCTTTATAGTTTTGTGAATTTGGTGTGGGGTTATCGGATGGCTTGCTGAACTTACTTGGAAAAAAGAGATTTATTGACGTTATTTGTATCTTGTTCAACTTATGAGGTGCTGGTCAGTATTCTGAATTATTGGAATGTGGACCCAGGGACTCAAATGGGCAATACTCTTCTCTTTGGTGAGATGGCATGGGAAGAATACGAGCCTGACACTCCTTGATATCTGGATTTTAATCCTGGCTCAACCAGAATTTGTCAGTATGACCCTGGGAAAGACCAAGAAGGTGGGATTGAACACTTACTCTATACCAGGTACTCTGCATCATGTGTTTTGTTCCTTGCAAAACACTATGAGGTGAAAATCACTAGTATATCCGTTTTGGAGTTAAGGAAACAAATGCAGATGAAGATGCAGGAAGTGGAGTTAGCTTGTCATGGGTCATGGCCATCCAACTAGGAAGTGGTAAGAGACCCAGGTCTCTCTGCCCTAAAGACTGAGGTCTACACAATCATAAATTAACCTCTCACTGAAAAGTCCCTCAATATTCAAGAGCCTAGATTTTCCCTTATGTATCATGACAGAGTTGACTAGATGATCTTTTGCTTATAGTTTAGCCAGTATGATTCTATGTAGCTTCCACATCTGGATTTCTGGGTCGCTGAGTTCCTTCTATGGTGGCTTACATTCTCATGAAACCTGGAAGGTCCCTGTGGTACTCTTGGGAGGGTACTAAATTAAGGCTGTGGTACTGATTAAGTGGATTAGCAGCCTTACAAGGACCAGATTTTTTTTTTTTTTTCCGGTTAACAGAACATGACAACTTTTCTCACTGGCTTATAGATGTGATTCATGCCAGCCAAAAGCACCACCATTTTCTTTCCTTTCAGTGATATCCACAAGTCGCTGGTATTGCCCAGCACCCTCTGGGTGCCTTATCAATATTTACTAAGTCTACCTGATTAATATCCTTTGTAGTATCCGCGTAGGGGTAATTTAATTTAAATCCGAACAAATTCTCGGCTCTATCCAGCTGCACAAAAATGCATTAGAGAATATTTTTCTGGTATGAGTTTCTGCCCCAAAGCATGAAACCCAGTACAGACTCAGCCTGGGTTACAGGATAGAGATGCCAGATGGCTGTTAAAATGGACCCTTGCTTGGCTTTTTCTCTTATACAAATAATTTATGACCTACCACTCTGAACTTCCGATCGTGGGCTTTGTCAGCACCCTGACAGCTTTCTCTCACATTGGTAGCTACCCTATACTACCTCTAGGACTACATTGTTCTTGGCAGCGGCCTTAACATATCTTGAAAGGGGATCATCGAGATCACTTGGCATTCCAGCCTCCTCATTTTACACAGTGTTATTATTAGGAGAGGGACTGTCAGAATGCAGGACTTCTGATTTCTTTAGGTTTCAAGGCATGTGTTGAAGTTTCTCTACCCTTCAGGCTTCATTTGTAAAGTGGGAAGGATCATGCCTGCTTCTCAGATACTCAGTGAATTACATGAAATGGGTTTTCTGGCTGTATTAGTTTCCTATGGGCTCTGTAACAAATTACCACAAATTTGATGGCTTTATTGGCTCATATCTGAAGGCTGAAAGTCCAGAATCAAGGTGCTGGCCAAGATATGTTCCCTCTGAAGACTCTAGGGAAGAATTCTTCCCTGCATCTTGGCATCCCTTGGCTTGTGGCTGCATGACTATCTTTGCTTCTGTTGTCACACGGCCTTCTTTGCTTCAAATCTTTGTCCAAGTCTCCCTCTCTTCTTTCTTGTAAGTACTGCAGTCATTAGACTTAGGTCCCATTCTAAAACCAGGATGATTTCATTTTTAAGATCCTTGACTGAGTATATAGCTGCAAAGAACTTATCTCCGAGTAAGGTCACATTCTGAGGTTCTGGATGGACATGGATTTGGGGGTTGGGGGACACTGGTTAAAGCCATGATACTGTTTTCCACTTGGGAAATCTTGAAGTTTCCAAAACACAGCAAGAATGCTTAAAATAAGCTGGGCAACCAAAAAAGCATGATAAACAGACAAGGTAAGGGAAGAGAGGGTGGTGTGAGGGGTGGGTGGTGGTTGGTCTCCTGTAACATCTGGGTCAGAAGGCTTCTTTGCAGAGGTAATATGTGTGACAATTTTGGACGCAGTGGAGGAGTGAGCAATGTGAAATGTTTTGAAAAGTCTCTTCCAGGTGGATGGAGCCACAAATATCAAGATGCTGAGTAAGGAACCAGGTGATATGTTTTGAAGAACAGCCAGGAGGCCAGAGTGGTTGGAATTGGCATGAGATGAGAGGAGATGAGGTTGGAACAGTAAATGGTGGTCTGGCCATTTGTAGGCCACTGTAAGACTTTGGGCTTCATTTTAAGGGTAATAAAACACCAGGGGGAGTTTTTGAGCATGAAAGCAGGCTAATCTGATTACATTTTCGAAAGTCACTTGGGTTGCCATGGAGAGACTAGACACAGGAAAAGTGTAGGATCAGGTTGGTGAGCCTGAGGGCATGCTGGTCATTGAGGCAAGAGATAGTGGTGCCTTGGAAATGCTTGTGAGGATTACTTTCTGAGATGGGGAAGATCAAGACAAAGTGGGACTTGGGGGTACAGTGGAAATCAGTTCAATTTGGATACATTAACTTTGGAAATGTCATTAAATATCCAAGAGGATGAATAGGACATTGGGTTTTGAGTCTGGAGCTTAGGAGAGAGGTCAGCATGGGGGGTTTTGATTTGGGAGACTTATAAGCATGGGGCTGAGTGAGGTCCCCCAAACAAAGAGTGGATCAGGGGAAGGATGGGCAGGACAGAGACTTGAGTTATTTCAATTGAGGCCAGCAAGCTGTTTTGAGGGCCTATGCCCCGCTGGTAAAACTTACAGCCCACTCTTCTTCAACTCCTCATTACTGCTTATGTTTGCAAGGTTCCTCTTCATGGATCCTGGTAGTTTCAGTGTCTTGGTTTTGAGATCAGCTCTCTGACCAAAAACTCATTGGTTGTCTTTTTCTTATATTTCTGAAGGCTTTGGAACAGGAAGCAGTTTCTTCCTGGAATGTCCCATCTGCTATGTACTTCTCTACTTGTGGATTTGCTCTGTGTACCTGGAGACAAATGAGGCACGGATGGCTGAACAGGCCTGTCTTCTCTGATTCACAGTCTCGTTCCTCCTGCATCCCATGTCTGCTCAGGACATATGGCAGGAGCAGCCACCACACCTGCGCGAGCACTTGCTTCCCCAGACCCAGCTGTCTGGGGCTCACCTGAGCACACCTGTTACCTTTTCCTTCGAAAAGCTGGCCCTTGATTTCTGACTTCAAAGCCTCAAATCGTATATGGGAAACCTTGGAGGTATTTATCTGCACCCAAGTGCCCACATTCCAAATGGCTTTAGTTGGCCTGGATTTTATCTTTTGCTTTTGCATGATTTGCAATTTGGTGACATGTGTGAGTTTGGGAAGCCTGCTGGCAAGGGGAGGGGGTGTCGAGATGCCTGACTCCACTAACCACTGACTCTGCTACTACTAGCCTGATCCAGCTTATGGGAACTGAAACCAGACCTATTGAAAGTCTTGATGGATGCGGCATGCAAGGCAGGTGGGAATTGGTTAGAAAAAAAGGGAAAGGGGAACAACGCATATTCAAGTGTGGCCCGCAACACATTTAGTGTTGCAAATGCTTCAGCAAATTCCTCTTATCCATTTATGGAAAACCTGGCCCATTCCACACTGTGGCAAAGAGGTATGTTTCTCTTGGACACACACGTACACACACATACACACATGCAAGCACGTACATGCTCATGAGCACGTGCACGCGTGTGTGCGCACACACACACACACAGCCTTGCTTCATACCAGGCCTTTGCCAACAATGACTTCTTATTAAGTACTTCAGATTTAGGATAAAATAATATGTAAGAACAGGAACATTTTTTTCCCCCAAGCATGAAAGAACTTTGTGCCTGTAGAATATGCACTGGCTCGCATTCAGACATAAATATGTACCACAACGCAATTCCCTCCAACTCAGAGCGAGGTTGCAAGAGAGCCTTGGATCTGAATGAGCAGTGCCTGAATTTTTATCCCATTACCCAGTGAAATCCCATCCCAACTCAGTCTTATTCCCTGTGTAAAACAGCTAAGATGACTCTTGAGCTTCCCTCTGAAGCAGTCAATTTCAGCAGATAAAACTAATTCCTCTGGTTTTGTTATCAAAGCTGTCCGCCCACCCCCCATCTCTTACTCATTCTCCAACAGCTAACCTTTCTCTGCAAACTGCCGTTTTTCACTTTTTAATCTGCCTGTTCCTTCCTCTCCATGTTTAAAATGCAAAGGCCTGTTGTATCTGGACTATAAGAACCTCCTTTCTGTTCCCCCCGCTCCTTGCTCCCCCTGCCATGCAGACAACAAGCTCTACGTTTCTTTTGTCCACCCCGTGCTGTTGTCAGCTCTAGGCAGTGGACTTGGGCTATCCCAAGAGTGGAGGAAATCCAGCCCCGGTCTGGAGTGCTGGGGACCCAGGTTGGGACTAGTTTACAGTCATTGTCTCTAGGGAGACACCTCAGGAGGCCAGAGAAGGTGGTCCCCGTAGCAGGCACCCCCAGCCCCTGAGACTCAGTGCCTGTGTCCTTGGCCATACATCTACCCCTCAGCCCCCCTGGGCCAGCTCCGCTGAGCCATGGTCGAGGTCCTCAGCAGACCCTTCTGTGTGTTCCTACAGCCACGCACTATTCCCCCCTTGCGTTCTTTGTCATACATGGGTCTGGGGATCATCCATTGTTTCCCTGGACCCTCTGTCAGGCTGGGGCTCATTGAGTCCTTGCTGTATTCTAGTGTCTAGAACAAAGAATTGCACACCCAGACACTTTGCCTATATTTGCTAAATTCATTCATTCATTTGGTCAATCATTTGTAAATAAGTTTTCCTGTTCTATGACAGACACTGTTCTAGGTGTAGAATCAATGAACAAATGAGCAAAAGTGGGTAGAATTCCCACTGTCCCCTCAGGCTGCTGCCCCTTTGTGTTCCTCTTGAAGTTAATTTCTTTTTAAGATTTTATTTATTTATTTGACAGACAGGGATCACAAGTAGTCAGAGAGGCAGGCAGAGAGAGAGGAGGAAGCAGGCTCCCTGCTGAGAAGAGAACCTGATGTGGGACTCGATCCCAGGACCCTGGGATCATGACCTGAGCCGAAGGCAGAGGTTTAACCCACTGAGCCACCCAGGCACCCCTTGAAGTTAATTTTAAAGTTACTTCACTTGGTTCGTTTATAAACTAATGGACTGTAGCAGGTGTGGCACTGGTGAGTGGTGAGAATTGCCCATGTCAGGGTGGGATGTCCAGTGGCTCCCCTGCCATGACTGTGCTCCATGTCCGTTTTTATTTTTTATTTTTTTAAAGATTTTATTTATTTATTTGTCAGACAGAGATCACAAGTAGGCAGAGAGGCAGGCAGAGAGAGAGAGGAGGAAGCAGGCTCCCCGCTGAGCAGAGAGCCCGATGCGGGGCTCGATCCCAGGACCCTGGGATCACGACCTGAGCCAAGGCAGAGGCTTTAACCCACTGAGCCACCCAGGCGCCTCTCCATGTCCATTTTTAGATCTGTCTTTCCTGAACCTACTCAATCCACATTTCTAATGGAAAAAGAATTTCCGCCATATTCACGTTTAGGAGACAGACATATACTGGGATGTCTGGTGAACCAGCAGGGTAGTAATGGGAAGGGACAGAAACTAAAATACATCAAGACTGGGGAGTCCTGGAGAAAATGTATCCCCATGAGGGAATATATCCACAGGGAGATCCAAGGACATGAGGGATAAGCGAGTTCTCTCTAAACTTTATCGAAACCGGCAGCTCTGCGAAGGGATCTAACAGAGGATTAGGGACTGAGTGTTTGTGTCCATGAAAAATCCATATGTTGATTCCTAACCTCCAAGACAATGGTGTTAAGAGGTGGGGCCTTTGGGAGGTGATCAGGTCATGAGGGTGGACCCCTCAGGAATGGGGTTGGTGCCCTCTTAAAAGAGATCCCGAGAGACCTCTCTCGATCTTTCTGCTATGAGGATACAGGAGAAGGAAAGGTAGCCATCTATGAATGAGAAAGTTCGCCCTCACCAGACAGCAAATTTGCCTGCACTTTCATCTGGGACTTTCAGCTTCCCCAACTGTGAGAAGTAAATTCCTGTTGTCGATGAGCCCTCCAGCCTGTGTGGTGTTGTCACAGCAGACCGAACGGACTCCGACACAGAAGGAAGTTATTATTTGTTTTTGTATCTCAGAAGTAAGTTATGGGGCTATCGGACTCCAAGGGCAAGGGCATCCACGTGTGGGACGATGGACCCAAGGGTGGAGAAAGAGGCTGCTTGATTCTTCAGAGACTTCAGGTCACTCCCGGAGCCTCTCAGAAATGTCTCAGATGGAGAAGTCCTCTGAGAGACCCTGGAGCCACACTAGCAGGGTTTAGTGGGGTGTACAAATCATTATTAGTGTGACCGTGACCTTTTGGATCCCCACAGGCAGGTGGACAGATAGCACATTCTTGTTTCTGGCCTTTTAGATGGATTCTGCTTCTATAAGCCCACGCCTCCGTGGACAGGCCCCAGGGGGAGCCACAGCCTCTGTCTCCAGCCCCCGCCCCGTTAGCTCCCCCGCTTGTCCCAGTCAGCCTGCCTGGTCTCACTTTCATTCTCACAGCCTCCTGGACTCGATTCTCTGGCTCTCGGGCCGCCCTGGATGTGGCTAGCTCTTTGGGAAGATCGTTTTTTAACTGTTGAAAGTCTGCCACTGTAGGGACTCTGTCTCCCACATCTGGATCCAGACAACACAGGGCAGGCGGAAAGAAACTCCCCCGCCCCCCCCCACCCCCCCCTTCCCCCCTGCCTGCCCTCCTCAGACCAGGAGACTCCCGTCTGCACCCGTCCTGGAGTGTGCAAAGCATCAGCTCCTTCTTTCCTTCACTTTGCAAAAGAGCATACAAGTTCATTCGAGCATCTCCATACTAGTAGCTGATTTGCCTTAATAAATTGTTCCTTTTGGGTGAATTTGCCATTTAAGGGCAGTCAGGATCCCGTGGATCTCTATGATGAGCGTTTCAGGCAGGAGTGACAGGTGGGTGGGAGATGGTTTTCTGGGGTGGAGAGAGTTCTCATGGAAGCTTCTGGTCAACATTCACGTGTGTGTGAATCTCAGGGGATCCTGTTAAAACGGCGATCCTGATTCCGTGGCTCTGGCGTGGAAACTGAGACTCTCCTTTTCTAACCGGCTCCCAGGCGATGCTCTGAGGCCACACTTCGAGTAACAGGGCCTTAAGCCACAGACGCCACCCAGGCAAAAGCTACTCTTCTACACCTGCGACGTGTTCTCACCATCTAGGCAATGACAGCGCTACTCAAAACGTTGAATGAGCTTTTTCGGTTGGCTACTAGATAGAGGAAGGGAAGTTTCTTATAACCGAAAGGGAACTCATTCCAGACTGGAATTCAGTGACATAAACAAAGTTCCGTGAATGATGTTCTTGTTTTGCTACAACTGGTATTAATACTGTTTCAAAAAAACTGCAAAGAGGGCCAGGGAAGCCGCCCTGCGTGCAGAGGGGGTGGGTGGCGATCATTAAGGCCCACAACACACTGGGCAGGAACGATCCCTTTAATCAGAAAAGCTTCAGAACAGGCTGGGTCATGGGAGCCAGGTTAGGAGAGTCGACAGATGTAAAAAGTAAGTCCTTTGCAGAATCAGAGTGGGGCTGACCAGCTTCCTGTCTCCTCTTCCATTTCTCTGTCTTGCTGAGCGCTCACAAGGGAACATGCCACCTGGCCAGTGAGGCCTTCCACCCTCCCTTCCCCCCTCGACACTCCCCCCTCCCTACCCCCATGGCACTGCCCCACCTCCTGCAGATGGCTCTGCTTCAGGGCAGGAGTGCGAAGGGGTGGAAGGACTTTGGGTTTCTTTTTTCCATCTGCATTTGTTGCCTAGGGTGTCCTCTGGGTGATGCTAGAAGATAAGTTCTTGTCATTACTGGAGCGCTGTGATTATCCCCCTGCAGTACCAGCGGGGAGCCCAGCCACAGGCCCCTGGCACTGAGCTAGGCCCAAGGGGGGAGGCAGACAGCGAAAAGAGCTGCTTCTTGCCACTGAGGATCTTATAAGGTAGCTGGGAAGGGAAGAGCCACATTTGAAAGATCACTAACCACATCCAGCAGGAAATCGTAAGTTCCAAACGAGTGATACACACAATAAGGATGCAGGCTGATGAGGGCATGGGGAAACTTTTAAATGAGGTGATCAGAAAGGCTTCATCGAGAAGGTAGTAATTGACTGAGTCCTGGAAGGGAAGGAGGAATTGAATAGTGCCTGGGAGGTCTGAGATGGTGCAGCTTCCAAAAACATCCTCCTGCCCGAATCCCTTTGTGGGAATGGCTTGGGAGAACTGGGAAGCGTGCTTTGATAGCTTTTGGTGATAGGAGGGGCCAGCGGCCCTAACTGTGGCCCACCTGAGTTTCACCAGCCAGGGAATGCCCAGCTCACTTTTCTGGGTCTCTATTTCTTGCTGGATGCTATAGAGAATCGGGTAGATTAGGATACAGTTCAAGTCTACCATTTTCATTATTTTCTTAAAAACTCACTTTATGGGGAGATACTCTAATTGGGTAGCCCGAATGTCTCTCTGTACTTCAGGAAACCCCTTAGCACCTGATTTTCAGCTTTAAAAATTGTTACTTATATTTTAAACCCCAAAGCATTCCATATTTTAAACATTGGCAGATATAGGTTAATAATGGCAGGGCTAGAAAAAGTCTATAATAATCTTTTTTAAAAAAACCAACAACGCTAAAGCTATTTTTTTTTTAATTTTAAACTTTAGGCTTCACATTTCAAAGTTTTATCACACTGCCCCCAATAATTTAAACCATTGTTTTCCAAGGGAAATTTAATAATAAGAGCTGCCATGTGTTTCTGCTTAATTTTTGAAGCTTGTGTTGTGCAGTCAAAGATTCTCATTTGAAAATAATTCCTGTCCTTATTCTGAAACTGCCAGGGGAATAAAATTTAAAAAACATGTTGCAGCTCTCAAGTTTATGTTTTGCCTAAAGCCAAGCAGTGCTGGGAGATCAAAGTTGGGAGTGCCATTCTAAAGTTAGAGCCGCAGCCTTGCAAGGCACTTGCAAACCCAGAGCAGGGGCCCAGCAGCTGCCTGTCTAGGTCCTCTGGTAATTAGCTCTGGTGCAAATAGAGGCCCCTGCTCCTCCCCCCGGGCGGGGCCCCTGCCTCAGCACCCCCCCCCCCACCATGCAAGTGGCCTGGGAAGTGGATCCCCAGAGAGATGGGACAGACAGCATATTTTTAGACCACATGTGTGCACTCTGCTGCCCCCCTGCATTCCACAATTTGCATTGTGAGGAGCAGGAGACCTCTGGGTCTGCCCTTAGTGGGGGCTATTTGTCAACATGACGGATTCATCTGATAATATTTAAGGATGGGCAAACTGGGGCATGTTTGCTATTCTCAAGCTGTCTCTTGTTCTCTCTTAAAAAATGAACATAGGTGTATGTGCGTGTCTGCATGTGAGTGTGGGCATGAGTATGTGTGTCTGTGTGTTTTTTCTCACCCAGCTCTGAAGATCTGCTTCCTCACTCCCTTACCAAAGCCCTAACTTGACACTTTCCAGCCTCTGTAGAACTGAGGGTCAAGTAGGATTTCTTAAAGCCACAGGAGGACTTCCAAAGGCTGCCCACGTGTCTCCATTCACCCACTTTGGGAAGTTGTACTTGGGAGCACTGAGCCAGTCTGAAGGGTGTGATGGTTCAGAAATTGTAGGGGTCCAGGCAGATCAGATATTAATACGGCTCCTAACGGGAGAGGTGCCCGGCCTTGTCCCCCTGAAAATGAACTTGACCCACAAACGCACCTTGGGCTATTGAGAAACCACAATGAACTTTGGAAGACTGTCAAGAGACCAGGGGAAGCCCAAGGCTTTCCCCTTCGCAGGCCGTTGATGGCGGGTGCTCTCTGGTGTCTTCCCCGAGGCGCCTCCTGTCACGCAGGCTTCCCGCAGGCTTTCCGCAGGCTCCCATTCCCCTGGCAGCTGTTGGAGGAGAAGCATGCGAAGGCCCTCTTTCTAATCCAAGCGAGCTCCCCACCACTTCTCAATTTCAGGTAGATGGTTTTTACACAGAGCCTTGGTTTTACAATGGCTGTAACTTTGCAGCCCTTGATACGTTCCCGTGTGCGGTTGATAATGGGAAAAACAGGTGAAGTGCTAAGTCTCACTCAAGCTGTCCACTGAGCTATTTTTACCCTCAGTGAGCTGAATCAGCTCTCTCTCGGTGTTCCTTTCCTAGAACAGAGGAAATCAGTGCCTTCTGAACAAGAGGCCAGTGGAGATGCATTCTCCTTCTGCCCAGATGCTCTCCCAGTTCATCTTTGGAGTTTTATGCTGTGGTCTTGGGAGAAACACACTTCCTTCTCCCAGTGACGTTGCTTTGAGCTGGGGAGGCCCACAGGAGAGTCTCACGGCTCTCCTGACAGAAGGGGCCCAGATAGCCAAAGCTTCTGTCTGTGGTCTATACACCAGTCCTAGGGGAGAAGGACAGGTTATTTTAGTCCCTCTTCACCTCTACAAATCTCAGCCCTAAAAGCTGCTTGAGGTAGAGGCCTCAGCGTTGATGATGGCAAAAGGTTATGCCATGTGGGGCTGTTGGGATGGAGAGAGTGTATTTGGCATGCAAGAAGACACGGATTTGGTGGGGAGGGTGTTATGGGCTGAACTTGACCTAACGCCCAGCATCTCAGAATCTGACTGTATTTGGAGATGGGGTCTTTAAACGGATAATTAAGTTAAAAGCAGGCCATTAGGAGGGGTCTGGATCCAACATGACCAATGTCCTTATAAAAAGGGACAATTTGGACACAAAGATGGGCAGAGGGAAGATGATGTGTAAAGACACAGGGAGGAGACTGTGGCCATCTGTAAGCCCGGGAGAGAAGCCTCGGAAGAAACCAGCCCTGCTGACACCTTGATCTTGGACTTGAAGCCTCCAGAACTCTGAGACAATAAATGTCTGTTGTACTTTGTTACAGCAGCCTTAGCCAACTAAAACAGTTTTTGGTTTAGCACAAGTGTGGTACAAGGTCACACCAGCGAGAGTTGTTGGACAAATCCACTCTCTAAAAATGTACCTGGACAGGTGTTCCTACAATGATAGGGAATGAATAGAGCCCATTTTGTTGGGTGTATTTTATACACCTATCTCTTTGGGGGATTCATTAAAGAAGGAGGAAAGGGGACTGATGTACCCTAAGGACATGACACTGTGCAGTTTTTATTGTGGGGGAAAAAAGCACGACACCGCCAAACTGGCAATTTCTCACAATACCAGGTGCGTTCCAGATTGGTGTGTGGGCTTTTGTGAATTGGTTGCATATAAATGAGGAACATTTAAATAAAAAGGAGATCTAGAAACTTTCACTAGTTTGGGGCTTTTATTTATAGCTACTTCTGCACAGTGCTTATTTCCCTTAGCCCGTGAGTTTTGTGCCATGGCAATCTAAGAGGTTTTTGCATGAAGTGCTGTGGGCTTCAGTGTTCAGATAGGGTGCTGCGAGCCCCTCCTTTACGTGGAAAACAGAGAGAATGGCAGGAGAAAATGGGGCTTCTGAGAAACCTGATTTGCGGAATGTGTGATTTAGTGGAAAGAGAACGGGGTGGGCATGAACCCCAGCCCACGCAGGACTTTCAGGGTGATGGTGGCGCATTCTTTAACTTTCCAGAACCACTGAGTCTTTGGCTCCAAAATGAAGGGCTGGACTAGGAGAAGGCTAAGGTCACTTCTCACTTTGATTCTAGGAACTCAGGAAGGTCAAGAGCCAGTGCTAGCCATAGCTTTTGGAATGGGAGAACAGAGCCCCAAATTGTTGCATCTGACCTCCCTATTTGACCAAGGGACATTGTCTTCTCCTGAAATAGTCCCAGGGGACATCTCTCTGAGGGCATTTGCCAGCCTGGTGCCGTCTGCCTGCAGTTCCCAAGCCCACCATCCCCGTTCTGTGCCATACCACTACTCCTTTGCCTTCTTCACTGCTCTGCTCAGTGCCATCTTTTTAGCTCTGGGAACTACTCATAGGGAAGTGTTTAATCCTGCAGTTTCATTTCACGGTCTTTTCCTCCCCTGTTCTGGGAAGACCTGGCTGAGAGTGTGTACCACCATTTTGCACCATTCGCTTCTCTCATCTCTGAACGGACCTGTGATACGAAGATTGAGCTGCTGATTAATGTAAAGGAGATGAAGTCTGCAGTGAACATACAGCAAGGCCTCGTATGTTATGTTTCTTTGTCTTTTGCAAAATGGGTATAATTATTATCTGCTCCATGTATTAGTAGGCTGGACCTTGCCAGTGCATGTCTAACACCTTGATTGCAAACTCCAGATGGGGCTCATGTCAGACTTGTTTATCGTGTGACTCCACTCCAGGTTACCATTTTGCATAGCACATAGTAGGTCCTGATGGAGTAATTCTTGGCTTGTGATTTTTCACTGAAGGGTTAGTCCTTCAATGAACCCCTGGTTACAGGGACTGTCAGGATCCAAACACTCATCATTCATTCTCAGTGTTGATTCAAATTGACCTCTGAGCCTTCCAAGCACCTCCCTTTGCCGTGGAAAGTTTAGGCTCACTTCTAAGATGTTCACACATATTAATGGTATTTACTTTTTTCTAAATAGATGTGACAGGGTTTAAAATACATTTGAAATCAAATACTGAGAGTTAATTGTAGATAAGATCAACCCATTTCAAAACAACCCATTGTTAAAGAAGTTGGGAAGGAAACCGGCTCCTCAGGATGGCAAAGTGAACCCCCATGATTGTTACAGGGACGCAGAGTTTTACTAGGAGGTAGAGACCCAGACAAATAGAATCACAGAGCACAGCGGAATTTGTATTTTTCCAAAGGTACATAAAAAATAAGCTATAAAAAGTAGTGCTCTTCAGTGGAAATTTACAGAGCACATAGATTTGGGGATATTAGTATTCAGTGAAATTGCTCGTATTTCCAGGGGCTTATTTGGAGAAGAATGATCAGACCCATAAGCTGATTTGGACCCAGGCTTCTTGATTTGAGGCTGAGGGAACTGGGGATATTTAGCATGGGGAAGAGAAAATTCTGGGTTACAAGGTAGCCTTCTTAAAATATCTGAGAGCCTATCTTGTGAAAGAGGAAATGTGTTTGTTCTGTGTCCCCATGACAATCACAGGGGGTTCACTTTGCCATCCCAAGAAGCCTGATTTCCTTTCTAACATCATTAATAATGGGTTGTTTTGATATGGACTGATTTTGTCTACAATGAAGATTCAGCACCCACTGGCAGAACTACAACGTATGAGTGAAACCAGCAAGAAGAAAGATTTTTGTTCCAATGTTAGCCAGAGCTTTCTAACAATGAGCTCTGGATGTGCTGAGCCATAGATGAAGTCAGTGGACAGGATTAATGTAGGAGAGGAGGTTGGAGTCAGAAGACCACCAAAGCTCCTTCTAGTCCTGGGATCATGATTCTTCATACCTGAGTCCTTTTATTTTATTTTTTTAAGATTTTATTTATTTGCTTGAGAGAGAGAGAAAGTATGAGAGGGGAGAAGGCCAGAGGGAGAAGCAGACTCCCTGCAGATCTGGGAGCCTGATGCGGAGCTCGATCCCAGGACTCCAGGATCACGACCTGAGCCGAAGGCTGTGGTTTAACCCACTGAGCCACTCAGGTGACCCTGAGTCCTTAATTTTAAAGACTGGACTCAATTATAAGATAGTTCCAAAATCACAAGGGAAGGAGTCTGAGATGGTATGAAGGAAAACAAAACTAGAACTGTAAGCTGGGTTGGTTGTAAAGTTTTTTTTGGTTTCTCTTCAGTTCTTGGACTAGAAAAATGTTCAAGAATCAGTCCCATCTCCAAAGGCAAGCTGAGTCTGTTGAAGATCTCAGAGTTTTCTATGTGGAAGGCCGTGGACTGAGAATACAGATAATGGCTCGCCCCAGTGACATAGAGAGTTCTCTACAAACGCACCAGCAGGAGGGCAGGAGGTAATTGAGCAACGAGGCCAAGAAGTGGTAGATTTAGCTTGAGAGAGCGAATCATTGTTCTTCATATGGTACTGAACGAAGTAAGCTGCACCTTGTATAGTCTGCAAAAATTCATTGACCATCTTCTGTTTCATCTATGACATGAGAATAGCAAAGTCTTTTACAAAACCATGAGGAGGATAATAGTGATGGTTTATCACTTGGTAATTATATACCTTGTGGTGAGCAAATGGCTTTCAAAGTATTGTGAGGGAACAAGAGTATCTTACCTGTTAGCCTATCCACCCAGCAGTAGCTAGTGAAGTTGAATCATTTGCTCTGATAATGGGGAAAACAAACAAACAAACAAGCAAAAAACCAGTATGGTAGGGCCAGGGATGTGGATCTCCTCTGTTTTCACAAGGACAGCTTGGTATTTTTATAAGATCTCTTTTCTTGGGAAAATGTCAATGATCTGGTCCTTTGGAGATTTAACACAAAATAAAATAAATGCAAGAAGGTGGGTGCAGCCTTTATTGGTTATGAAACAGCTCCCTCAAAGCACCCACTAGAATTAATTCAGCTGAATCGACTTAGCTACTCATGGTCCGTTCATGAGAAGCCACACTCTGTCTCACGGCTTGCAACTGTAGACTTCTAAGTCCAGCTAAGATGGTGTTCCAGCTCTGGCCCTCATCACCAGCTACCCGGGGACATTGATGGAGAAATGAAACTTCTCTAACTCTTCACTTTCAAGATGGATCACTCAGGATGTGTTTTTTGCAGGGGACAGGAACTCTGACTTAGGGCATCATAGACATGAAGGTCGTTTGTTGTCTCACATAAGAAGAAGCCTTGAGATAGAGTGTTCACTCTGTAGCTCCATGACGTCATAGGGACTCTTTTTGTCTTTTGGTTTGGCATCCTCATGAGGTGGGCTTTTGCCTAGGCAGACTGGCCTCAGGCCTGCAGGATGGCTGCAGCAGTTCTAGACATCGTATCTGGTTATTCCTTCTTGTGAGCAAATAAACCTTTCCCATAAGCCACTAGGAGGACTTCCCTTTTGTCTGACTGGTCAGACCAACACCATCTTTAAACCAATCACTGGCAAAGTGAACAAGAGGGAGATGACTGATATAGAATGGATGTTGGCAAACTTTTCCTTAAGGGTCCAGATGGTAAATATTTTAGGCTTTGCTGGTCATGAGGCAAAATCAAAGACATTATATAGGTTATTATATAACCATTAAAAATATAAACAATTTAAAATTTAAAAATTTAAATTTTTAATTTAATTAAATTTTAAATAAAAATTTAAAAATTTAAAAACCATTATGTATTAGACAGGGTTTTCCAGAGAAACAGAATCAATAGAAAGGTGTTTGTATGCATATATGTATATAAATGTATTTATACATGTGCTTATCTATGTATCTTTCTATGTATCTATCTACAGAGAGATTTATTTTAAAGGATTAGCTCATATATTTACGGAAGCTGGCAAGTCCCAAATCTGCAGGGTGTGCCAGCAGCCCAGCAGCCCAGCGGAGAGCTGATGCTGCAGTTCAGGGTCAAAGGCCATCTGCTGGCATGATTCCTTCTTGTTCAGGAGAGGTCAGTTTTTAAAATTTTATTCAGGTCTTCGACTGATTGGATGAGACCCACCCACATTATGGAGGGCAATCTGCTGTAATCAAAGTCTACCAATTTACAAATCCCATCTAAAAAGACCCTCACAGGAACATCTGCAATAATATCTGGGCCCTGCAACCTAGCCAAACTGCCAATAAAATTAGCCATCGCACGTTCTTAGTCCAAGGCTTACAAACACAGGTGGCATGGTGGATTTGGTCCTGGGCCATCCTTTGCCAGACTCTGGCTTCAACTGATACCTGAGATGGGAATAGGATCGTTTGTCTTACGAGTGGACACCTGAACAAAACACTCAGTCAACAAAGAAAAAGCCAATGGGTCGACCACCAACCCTGTTAGCCAGTCCACTGATTCAGTGGAGGTTTTGGTAGAATGAGAAAGAAATGCATTGAGAAACTTGAAAATATTGCATTAGAATGTGGTGTAGAGACCCTGATCCAGCACTTCCCCGCCTCAACTGTTGTGGTTTTTTTTTTTTTTTCTTTTTAATGAGTGACTTGATATTTCTATTTGTCAGCACCTGTGCTGACCTGTTCTTTTCTTCCTGTGCAGGAGGTAAGCCCTCCTGCTCTCCATGCATGAAAGAAAGGCAACCTGTGACTGCTTGTGGAGGGAGTGTGATGGGCTGTGAACATTGCTTCTGTAGAGTGGTGGGTACACCAATTGGGTGCAAGCAGGTGCCCTCCTCCAATGGAAGAGGACCATTTAAAGGACCAGGCGCTGTGCATCTTGGCAGAGGTGAGTTGCCTGGGTTGTCTCCCAGCAAGAGATGTGGGGGCACTCTTCAGTTGCCCTTTGTGCAGGTGAGCATCTGAGGGGCCACCTGTCCTGCCCACCCTCGCAGGGTTCTTTTTCAATTCAGATCAAATGAGAGGTATTCTAGTGCTGAGAACTGTGCTGGACAATGTTCTGGGCATTGGGAAGGTAGCTTTGTGTAAGGTAAGGTGCTGGCCCTCCTGAAGAGGGAGATTTAGAAGTGGAAGCAGATATAAACATACTATCATATGACACTCCACTGTGATGGGTGGGGGGACGCCGGCATCTGAGTCCACTTTTGGAGATGTGGGAGGGATGTTTTTGCTTTCCACAACAACTGGGGGATATCCATGACATTTGGTACCTGGTTGCTGGGGTGTCAAGTGTCCCACAATGCATGGGATGGTTCCATACAACAAAGAATGGACTCACTTAAAATACCACTAATCCATGGAAACAAGCTAAGGGATTGGGTGATGATCTTTCAGTTGAGGGAAGTAGAAGGAAGCTATAACACCAGCCCCTTTCCTCCTTCCTACCTTAGGAGTGTGACACCCACAGGAATCCTCTGGGCTTCTTCCTTTGGCTAAAGCTCATGTTTCTGCTGAAAGTCAGGAAAGAACTGGGAATAGCTTTGGTGAAACAGGGACTCTACTTATCACTTTGTAAATTGTGACTTGCACAACTCCAGGGGGAGCCGTTCATGTTTCAATCACTATTAATTTATGTAGCTATTACCACCCTTTCCTGGTAGCTGGCAATAAAGTATCTTGAGAAAGGGATCCTTAACTAATTCTCACTGAGCCTGAGGTAGAGCTAGGGTGGCAAGAGAGAGTGACATGTGGCGAAGACTGGGAGATGGGACTCAGCAGCCAACCACAGTAGTGACTGTGGCCAGGGAAGGATTCTGGTCTCTGGTCAACCCATTGTAGGAGTGGCAAAGTGACAGGCCTTCAGGAGGTATCAGACTGTTGGGGGTCATGTTCAAGTTTCTACTCAGAGTGAGAGAGATGCCCGGGGCCTTTGCTCTTCCCTGACTAGCATGGGAACGACTGGATTGTGGTCTCTGGTAGGAGGAAAACACACTGTTCTGACCATATGCTGAGGCATTTGGACCCTCACCCGAATCTGGAGCACATGCACACCAAAAGGGGATGAAAAGGTTTGTTACTCCCTTGGGCACTCCAGCTTACATCTACAGTTCTCCCCAGAGTCTCGTTCACCTATGCTCAGGACTTACCCGTCACCAAAATGGGTTTAACCTTTTGAGCTTCAGTTTGGCACCTCTTGCTTTTCCAAGTCACAGGGAGAGAGCAGGGCAGACCACTCTGGCAGGTCCCTACCAGCCCCCCATGCCATGGGGAAGGGGCGTGCTGTCGTGAGAGTCCGCAGGCACCAGGCTTACAGGATTGGAGTCTCTTGCAGTGCCCAATGAGAGTATTTGGAGTTGTTCAGTGTCTCCTTGCCAGCTTGCCCATATGCGGGGCGCTTCTGAAAGACGGAGGGGTGAGACTTAATAGCTGTCAGCAGTCACACAAAATAGTGGACTCATACCCTCATTACATACATCCTGTCTCCCTGGGACACAGCCCTGGTTATTCTCAGAAATTTGGGATCATGGCCAGGGAGGAGAGAAACAGGGCTTTTAGGGCCCTTTCTTGAATGGCTCCATTCTACCTGTTCAGGGAAGAATGCCAGAAGATGGGAAACTGAGGCTGGCTTAGTTCAGGGAGGTAGTGGGTCCAGTGGCTCTCATGTAGTTGGGTAACCCAGGACTCCCTAGGGTATGTTTGAGCCAGAATCATTGAAATCAATAGACATAGATTCTGCTTTAGCTCTTGGGTGCTAGAACTTTCCCGGGGCTCAATTCCACCGGCATATCCATTAATGAGTGCTGAACATTTTCTGGAGACAGGATCAGGGCAGTGCGCTTAACCAGGGTCCATATTAAGAAGTGATGTGCTGAGACTTGGTTTCCACACCTCCCAAAATGAAAAATGGCACCACTCTTAGCTTTCCTCCGGAGGCTGAAAAATAAAATGATGAATTGAATGCTAAATGCCTTGCAAGCTAAATACACTTGGGGATATAAGCGAGCAAGAAAAGAAAGGAGGCAGAGTTATTGAGGCAACAATTCAGATTTAATTGCATCTGATATAGACCACCCTTTAAAAATAGTGTGGTCGGTTAAAGGCTGTAGGAATTTATGGAACTATCTTATTGCTTCCAGGGAAGTTGACAAGTCTGGACTGAATCAGGAGAATCAGCATAAATCTCAGCCGATGCCTAATTTTAGAGATGTCTGGTCCTTGAAGGAGTCTTGCCACAGCCAGATGGGGTGGGAGACAACATTTGAGGATGGAAAAGCATGAGGTGCCAAACTGAAGCTCAAAAGGTTAAACCCATTTTGGTGGCGGATAAATCCTGAGCAAAAATAAATCGGATTTTGGGGGAGAGTTGTGTACGTAAGCTGGAGTGCCTGAGGGAGGCTGCAGGAGTCTTGAAGCATCACAGGGAATTTTTAAAATTCTTCCAGGCCTGGATGTTGTTCATCTCAAAAAAGCTGAGCTCCTTCTCCCGGAGAGTTGCCCCAAACAAGAGAGCAGGGTGACCACAGGTTCTCCAGGATTTTGCTTCCTTATGTGTCCACTACAGACACGCCCTTCTTCTCTGTTAGCAAGACTTCAATGTCCTGCTGAGGTCACTCCTGATCACTGAGATGCCTGGAGAAATGAGGCCATTCTTCTGGAGCATTCTTCCACTTCTCTGTTCTCTGTTTTACATGGTGTTCCACGTCCATTTGTTCACATCTCTGCTTCTAAAAGTTTTCCAAGGAAGCCTGCATCCCATTCATCTGTGCAGAGCCTGCTGTATCACAGCACCTGGCACTTGGGAAGTGTTCGGTTATGACAAGAGTTGAGCTCAACTCAAAGGATTAGCCTGGAGGTCTCAATGGTAAATGATAGCTCTTAGGCTCTATAATTTTAAATCCAACTCACTGAGGGAGAAGGGCGTGTGAGTGCTGACATGGCCTTTGTGCTTCTCAGAACATCAGTTCTGGTGCACGTGTTATTCTGATCGTGTTTATTATTATTATCATTATATTCTTCTGGGGCCAGGGACAACAGGAGCAAAGAGACTTTCTGAAGGAGTTGAACAACTGCTTATTCATTTAAGGGGTTGTATTACCATGAACCAAATCACTGAGTCTCCTGTTAAAAACCATTTGAAGTTTAAGATTGAGAGGGATTTGGGAAACGTTTTTCAAGACTTTGTTCCCAGACCATCTGCCTCAGAGTCTTTTGCTTAATGCATATTCCTGGGCCCTGGTCCTGGACCTACGGAATCAGAAGCTCTTTGGGTATGCCCAGGAATTTAGATAAATTGCCTGGGTGACACCAATGTATGCTAAAGGTATAAAATAACTTCGGTGGGCTCGGGGATGGGGGGAATTTAGCCCAAGCAGCAGAATCAGGTGTGGATTTGTTGCAGTGCAAGGCACAGAGCAAAGTCGTTAGAGTCTGAAGTTTTTGCATGGAAACCCTCAGTGAAATGCTCGTTAGTTTCATGGTCACCAGCAAGTGATCTTATCTGTCTCAGGCTCTCTTTCTCCATCTGTGAAATGGGGATAATCTTATTTGCCTTCTTGTAAAGATTAAAGCTAATATATGTAAAGGGCCTGGATGTAGAAGGTGTTCAATCAGTGGTAGTCAACATTACTTTTTTGGTAGCACGCATCAGAATGATGTCATCCCAGTTTAAATAGGCATTTACCTGCTGGGGAAAGGAAAGGAACTTCCTAGTAAGATTCTTCACAGAACTAAGATGAATGGGAATGAGATGTGTAGAATAGAGTGGGAGCTAAGTTTTTTGATGACATTCCTAAGACTCGTAGAGAATGTTTCTCAGAGGATGTTTCTGGCACATCTTCACAAGAATGATGGCTATAGTGTTTCTAGTATGTTAAGAAATTAAGGAACATCAATTCCTTCTTTTATTTTTATTCAATTTTAAGTTTTTGAAAATATTTCATCCCATAGATGATTATAACAAACTTCTCCATGCCCATCACTCATGTTCAGTGTTTAGCAACTCTTGGCACCTTCCCTGAATGGAGTATTTTGGAGCAAATCCTCAACGTCATATCCTTGCATCCATAAACATTTTAGGATGTGACTCTTAATAGACTCTTAAACTCTAATAGACAAACTCTTAAAAAATAACAATAATACCATTATTAATATAAGAATTAAAAGATGTCTTTAATATCATCAAATACCTGTCAGTGTTCAAATTTCTCCAATTATTTATAATCTTTTTTTAAACTTTTTTGCTAGTATCAGAATCCAACTTAGATCCATATATTACAGTTAATTGATATCTTTAAAATTTTTTTGAAGATTTATTTATTTATTTGAGAAGGTGAGTGGAGGGGCAGAGGGAGAGGGAGAGAGAAATCTAAACAGGTTCTGTGCTCAGCATAGACCCTGATAATGGGGCTCAATTTCATAACCCTGAGATCAGACAGGGGCCAAAACCAAGAGCCAGATGTTTATCTGACTGGGCCACCCACGTGCCTTGATGTCTTAAAAGAGATTTAAAAATTAAAAAAAAAATTAATTAAGTTCCTCCTCCATCTCATTTTGTTGCCTTGTAATTTGCTTGTTGAGTTTTTCCACAGTCTGAATTTTGTGGGTCACATCCCTATGGGGTCACTCCTTTGTGGTCTGTTTTTTTCTAGAACTAATAGTGAGATCTAGAGGCTTGATTGGATTCAGATTTGACTGTTTGGTAAGAATACTTCATAAAGAGTAGAATTTCTTCCATAGGTAGGCATGGAATGTCTATTTTGTGTGTGTGTGATGTGAACAGCCACTGATAATCATTGCCTAGATCTATTAATTTACTAGGGACAGTAATATTATAATTTTTAATCTATCTTATTAATTAATTATCTAAAGTACATGTTCAAGGTGAAACTTTATCAACTACTTGGTTATTCAGGTGTGTAATTTCTGTAGGAAAATCAGTATAAATGCCTTATTTTTATATAAATTACTTTTCAGAATAATTAGTTGTTTCTTTAGCATTCTCCAGTTACTGATTTTAAAAACATAAACTCATGGATTTAAACGTTTTGATGTATTTCAATCCATTGGGATATGATTTATATTCTGATTGTGTTATGCTTGGCCAGTGGGAGCCTCTTCAAACTGGCCTTTGAGAGCTCCTAATGTGCTGTTAGTAGATTTCAATTTCTTTGTTGTCACAGTTTCCTTGTTATGACAGAATGTTTTAAGCTCATTTTGTACATTTTCCCTTCAGACCTGAAAACAGTTACTTCTCTCAGAAAATGGTATTTAGTGACCATAATCTGGGGGCTAAGAGTGCTCATTGGTCCTATATTGGTTATTAATTCTAGGCTTTTTCAGTGGACAGAGCTAGAAAATAAATATTTTTTGGCATGTCATGATTCTATACTGATTTTTGGTACATATTCAGGAGTAAAGGATTTTTCCTTCCCTTCTTCTGTATCTCTTTCTCTAATGTCTAGGTGATTCCCAATGATGACAAATAATTGTTTTGTCCTACAATATATACAAAGGAGTTTTGGAATAACATACCAAGACAATGATCAAAAATGTCTGGAAAGAATTTAAGATTGTTTTTGCAGCTCTTTTGTCCTTAGGGTGTTTTCCATTAGGCTGTCGAGTCATCGTCTGTGTTTTAAAGTCACTGACTACTATTTGTATGGTTATATTGCCTTGTCAAAACACACGCATGTGTCTAATTTTGCTTGTAAATGTCAGAATTTTCTTTTTTACAATTTAATTATCTTGGTAGTTATGTAAATATTTACATAGTTTCAAAGTTAAGTCTTCAAAACCAGGTATAAATCTTGCTTCTATTCTTATTTCCTCCACCCTATTCCCTTCATCTACCAAAGGCAGTCCATTTTCTGTATTTTTAAGGTTTGTCTATTTTTTAAATAGAAGAAGCTTCATGTACACACACACACACACACAAATACACACACATTTACATCAGATTTTCTTAACCTAGATGGGACTGGTATTTTGGACTAGATAATTTTTTATTGTGGAGGGTCATTCTGTGTATTATAGGATGTTTAGCAGTATCCCTGTTCTCTAACCATTAGATGCCAGTAGCATACCTTCAGTTGTGACAATTAAAAACATCTTAAAAAATTTTTTTTTATCTATTTCTTTGAGACAGAAAGGTAGAGCAGAGAGAGAGAGAGAGAGAGAGAGAGAATCAGAGAATCCCAAGCAGACTTTGTTCTGAGTGCAGAGCCTGATACAGGACTCAGTCTCAAGACCCTGAGTTCATGACCTGAGCTGAAACTGAAAGTCAGATGCTTAACCAACTGAGCCACCCAGGCGCCTCCAAAATGTCTTTAGACATTGCCAAATGTCCCTATGGGCACAGTTCTATCTGATTGAGAATTACTGCTTTGTATAAATGTACATTTGTAAATATTCTTATTTATATATTCATTTTCCCCTCCAACTTCTTAGATTCACAGCAGCAAATTATACCCATTTTCTTCACCTTACTTTTTAAAATTTTATTTTTTAAAAAATTTCTACAAATTTCATTATCCACATGCAAAATCAACAAGAACATTTTTTACTTAAAGAATACTTCAAAATACATGGGTCTAGATGATATGTAGAAAACAGTCCATCCAAAAAAATTTTTTTCTCAAGTATACATAGAAACCCCTGGTTAAATTTCAAGAAAGAGATGTAACAAATATTACAGATTTAAGAAGACTAAAATCAAACCAAAAATATTTTCCAACCACAATGATACAAAACTGAAGATCAATAATAAAACAAAGTTAGAAAACCTACAATGTAAATATTAAATGTTTAAAAAGTAAATACTAAGCAACACACTACAGTATAAGTGATGGGACAAATAAGAAATCAAATAGCAAATCAAAATATTCTCAAAACAAAAGAAAAACACAATATTCCAAAAACCTATGGAATGAAGCAGAAGCAGATGTTAGAGTGAAATTTATGCTATAAATTCTTGTATTAAGAAAAAAAGTTCAAATAGACAACATTACACCACAAGGAACTAGAAGAAGAAGAAACTTAGTTGAAAAATTTAGTAGAGGAAGGAAATAACAAAAAAAAGTCAGAAATAAATGGAGACCAGAATAAACAGTAACATCACATTGAAAGTAATGACCAGTTTTTCCAAAAGAATAAACAAAATTGGTAATGCTTTAACTACATTAACTAAGAAAAAAAAGAGAGAAGTCTCAAAAACCAAAATGAGAAGTGGAAGAGAAAACAATACCACAGCTAACCACAGAAATACAGAGTGTGATAACAGAGAACTACGAACAGTTACATACTAACAAATCAGATAACTTAGGGGAAAAAAACCCAGATAATTCCTATAAACACATAAGTTACCAAGATTGAATCATGACTTCTTGATTTCAAGAAATAGGAAATCTTCTTAGACCAATAACAAGAATGAAAGTTGAATTAGGAATCCACTTGACCTTTTCTGCTCAGCAAAATGTATCCTGGGGATTACTCCTGAGTATTATGTAGACATTGTTTTCCTTTCTTTTCCTGGTTGTATAGTATTCCACTGTCCTATTTCTTCCTAACATTTTTTGTCCAGCTTTTATACACAGGTATACAGAAGAGGTCCGTAACTATTTGGGCTAGCACCCAGAGAGAGTTTTAGGGGTCCAAGTGCTGAGAAAAATTGGAGAACACACTTTAAAAAACAGAGAAATTATCTTCCTCTTGTCCCATCAGCATTTTGTTTAGTGAGACAAGTTTCACCCCTCCCCAACAACGACTATGAAAAAAAAAAAAAAAAAGAACTGGGGGCAACTGGGTGGCTCAGTTGGTTAAGCATCTGCCTTCAGCATGGGTCCTGATCTCTGGGTCCTGGGATCAAGTCCCATATTCAGCTCCCTGCTTCTCCCCGACACCGCTTGCTCTCTTTTTCTCTCTCTCTCTCATTCTCTCTCTCTCATTCCCTCTCAAACAAATAAATAAAATCTTTTAAAAAATATTCTATTCTTAGAGTTCAAACTTTTTCAAATTTAAGAGAAGTACATTTGTGGCATTTTCTTAATCATTGTCATTGCCTTATCATTTCTGGACCTGGATCTAGTTATTTTTTTTTTTAATTTTATTTATTTATTTGACAGAGAGAGAGAGAGAGATCACAAGTAGGCAGAGAGGCAGGCAGAGAGAGAGGGGGAAGCAGGCTGTCTGCTGAGCAGAGAGCCCGATGTGGGGCTCGATCCCAGGACCCTGAGATCATGACCTGAGCCAAAGGCAGAGGCTTAACCCACTGAGCCACCCAGGCGCTCCTTTAGTTATATTTTTGTTTGTTAATCTGCAATTTGCACATTTAAGCTGTCCAAAGACATCATTTTATTTTCTAATTTTTCTTTTTCAGAACTTTCTGGACTTTTCTCTCATTATACTGAGGAGAGTGCTCCCTTCATTATGGTGTTCCTCAATCCTTCTCACCAACTGTGAGGATCAAGGAATTATTCCAAATTACAAAGTGGGATTAAATTTAGGAGTTTGGAATTCCCAGTCACTGCTATCAAATAGCAACTAAAATGCTGGTTTCCTCTGAAGATCAGTGGGCAGAAGGATGTTACAGGATATGAGGTGGGACAAGGAGCTCCCTTGGTGCCTGAACAATCCTCAGAATGAGGATTCTGAGGCCAGCCTGAACGGAGCCCCCAGCTGGGCCAGAGGAAATTAGGCCTCAGCTTATGGGGGGAGACAGAGGAGCCCTGAGTTTCTCAGGGATGCTGGGCTGATTCTTTTACCATTTCTCAGCAGCCTTGGAGTACAGCAACCTGCTCCCCCTGACAAATGAGAAGGCCAGGCTCAAATTAATTATTTTGGCACTATTATCATATACCAATTCAGTACATTTATTTAAAGCTGAATATTAAAACCTATTTATTTTCTCTTCTAGCTCATAAGCTGTCCCCTCTGCCCCTGCCCAAAATGGGTTACATTATGAAAGCTGAAACTTCAGGAAATTCCTCATTTCCATATGCATATCTCATTCTGTGGTTTGAAAAGCTACAAAAGTATAAAATGTACCTCATTTTGATGTGGCCCCCAGGAGAAAGAGTTAAAGGAGATTTTGTGCTATGGGTGTGTGTGTGTGTGTGTGTGTGTGTGTGTGTGTTGAGTGGTCAGAAAGGAGAGCATGCAATAAAGAATGTGATCTTCCCTATTTTTAAAAGGAAAGTTTCTGTAAGAATGAGGCATGCAATCTGCTAACTCACTTCAAGATGTCATTTTCCCAATGACCCTCGAATTGTTTCATCAAAATCTTTTCCTATCTAATCAATTAAATCCACCTCCCTGAACCCTTTCTTTTACAGAATTGCAAATTTCTGAACTTCTGTTTTTAGAATTATCCCTTTTCTATTAATAGTGGGCCAATGATAACACATGTTCAAGAGCAAAATCCAAAATACAATTTTGTATAATGAAAAGAAAAGACGGATTTTTTTTTTTTGGCCAGTTAAAATACCAGCTCAAACAAATTATTTGCCCTTCAGTATTTTTTTTTATCTTTTATTTCTCTGTTCTTGGGCTCAAGACGAACATATCTGCTTACCGCTTTGTTTTTTGCTTTAGCATCTAGCCTCTTCTTCCAGCTCCTTACTGCTCCCCCACCCTCCTTCATTAGAAGGTTCCCTCTGTTCTCATTTCCTCCTTTACTTCATTGTGAGCAGCTGGGCTATGTGCTTACAGCAAATTAGCTGTAAAATAAAGCAGCCTTTTTTTTCCCTTTTATTTTTTTTTCCCAGGGTGTTGTGGGAGAAAAGGTGGTTAGAGAAATGATCCCACAATAAGCAAGTGTGGACAAGGATCAAATAAGCAGAAGAAATCAGCCCGTTGGAGGGTTCACTCACACTGATGAACCATAGTTTAGTACATTCCCCTCCTGGGGGTCCCTTTTGCGTCATTCTGGATGCTTACCCTCAAGTTCTTTAGCAAAGGCATTTTCCTCACTGTTCTTGATTGCCACAGACGTTCCCCAAATGAAGTCCCGGTTGGAATGTGTGTTCCTTAAAATATTGAAATCCAACTGCAGTCTTAATGTTGTTGGCCTCACTTTTTTGTGTGTGTGTTTAAAAATGCAACAGCAATTGTCGCCGCTATTCATCAATTTAAAAAGGCAGGCAGGCACTGAAATTGGGTATGGTCTCGAGAGGAAAATTAGTTCTGAAGGTAAGGAAATCGAAATAAGCTGGATGAGAGAGAGAGAAAGAGAGAGAGAGAGAGGAAGACAGAGAGACATGGTTAAAGCCTTAGTGACTACTCCCAAGTATTTGGAGTCAATGCCCCCAAGGTGGATTTTGTGGTTCATCATGGTCTGCAGGTAATCAAAGAGCAGTCCTCATAGAGGTTCTGGATGACCACACACAGTACGATTCTTTGGAAGGTCAAATAACCTCTGTGCTTGGTTTCAAGCACATTGACAAGAGGATGCTAGTCTCACTTGAACTCTCTCGGTGGCGTGTTCAAATCTAATGTATCGTCACTTCTCTTTCTATCCCAGTCCAAGTAGCACAGACCCATCTCAAGGTGGGTCAGTGGAAAGAACACTTAGATGGAGGCACGAAGTCATCCTACACCTTGCTGGACCCTTCGTCATGGTACGCGGTGAATGTCAATGTTTTTTATGAAGCAGTGAAATATTTTCTTTTCCAAATGAAACATGACTTGGCATTTAAGTATGCAAAGTAGCAAAAGGAACATTTGAGTACCTTAAATTTATTTTGCAATTTATAAATTTATGCAACTGTGATTTTAAACTTTGTTTATTTTAAAGACGCTCAAAGAGGATTCTGATGCCTTTTGCTTGAACACAAAAAATTGAAACTGGGATTAGGGATGACTATTGCCATTATAACAGCCTCACTTCCCAATTCGACCCTCTTTATTTATGAATTTTCATTACAGAGTAGGGAGACAATTTTGATTCAGATGTTTAAGTAGAGGGATATGGTAGGATTTTTGTTTTTTATGACATTTCCTTTGTGACCTTGGAACATTCCCCATTTTCTAGGTGATGACTACAGATGCAGGATTCCAAAGTCGGCAGAAACACAAGTCAACCTGATCGTACTAGGTTACAGTTAGTGATCTCACATTTGTTCACATCACTTGAGTGATTTGAATTACTGTTTAAGAGTGGTTAAATATATTTACAAATGCGATCCTCATTAAATGCTTGCAGACTCTCTGGAGCACTGTGGCAAACTCGAGAGTCAAGAATGTGGTTTGGAAACCATGGCACGAGAGTGTTTCCAGAGAGATCGTTGGCAGCACCAGTAGCATCTTGGGAGTGAAATCACCAAAACTGGTGAGACAGAAGTGTGTGTTGTGTGTGTGTGTGTGTGTGTGTGTGTGTGTGTGTATGTGCCTCCTTAAGAGCCGTAAATGCTCTGAAGGGGGTCTGTTGTCTGTTTCGGACTGTTAGCGCAACCTTTCAGCCCCAAGTTTGGTTAAAGGCAGAATTTCTCTAGTTGGTGCCATGCCAACTGACAGTGCTGGAGATGGGAGCCTGGAAGCCCTTCCTGATTCTAGAGCTGCATAGTGCAGTGTGGTAGTCATCAGCCACATGTGGTTGCTTAAATTTAAATCCTCATCCTCAATTAAAATTACTTAAAATTAACTTATTTCTTCAGCCCTACCTGCCACATTTCAAGTATGCATTGATAGGACACATTTGGACTTTTTATCATCACAGAAAGCTCTAGGGGAAAGTACTGCTCTAGAAGGAGAGTCACTCATCATTAGTCTGATGGCCATTTTGAGGCTGTTCTTCAAAGTAGCTTATAACCCTGCATAGGATCATCTTTCTAGGCGTTTCAAACATCCCCTCCTTTTTGCTGGAACTACTTAAATGAAAGATGAGGCGGGAAACATCTGGCGTCATCTTCTGATCCCTACAACAGTCCTCTTTCCTAACGGTCCATGATAGAATGAGAGAGAGCACATTGGGGCTTAGATTTTGGAATTCCCTTGAAAGACCACAAAGCGCAAGCAGAGTGATTGAGAGAGAACTTTAGAGTCAGGCTATGTTTCTGAATCCACTTACAGCCACTTACAGGCTATGCCATCTTGAAGTTAGCCTGGCTGTGACTCAGTTTCCTCTTTTAGGATAAGGCCAGTCCCTACCTCATTAGATTATTGTGAAATTAATGAGATACTTCTCAGTGCCTAACTTTTAGTAAGCGTTTGATATGTGTTGGTTGCTTTTCCTACTATCCCCACCTGCCCAAACTAGAAATTCCATTATGGAAGTCATTCTTTGATTAACCATTTCAAACATATGAAGCACAAGAAAACTGATTCTAAAAAATCTCCCAGATAAGAGTGTAGTAGTCAAAATGTGACCTGCGAGAAAGGTGTCTGGGTAAAGTTAGGATATTTGGTTACCAAATATCACAAATTCCCCATTCTAGAGTTTCTTCAATTCCTCATTTTAAAGGCTAGAGGTAATCTTCAAGTAATACTTTAAAGAAGAGTGTCTTCTGAGTTCTTGACTAAATTTGGGAAAGTCTGTAATTGTCATGTGAATGACAACTTGGCTGAGCATTAAATTCATGGGCCCCAAATCGCTTGTTGTAATCCTGGATAAACTCGGTACCATTGGTTTTCTGATATTCAGTATTTGAAAGCAATCTGGCCTGATTTTAGTTTTTCATTGAGATGTGTGTTGAGTTCCCCTAGCAATAAGCTCAGAGGCAAGGATTCAAGGGCAAGGAGTTTATTTGACAGGTGACAGAGGGTGTTGGAGATGCAAGACAGGAAAGGAAGGCAGCAGATAAACATATGTCCTATAGTGGGTTAGCAAGCCAGATACCACCATGTTCACCTGGAGCTGAGTCATGCTGGATTAATTGCAAAAGTCAATGAAAAACACATTTCCCAAAGTTATCCTCTCAGAGAAGTGAAGACCCTGGGTATGTAATCACCAAAGCCTGTCTGTTATTGCTTGAACACAGCTTCTGGGAGTTATTGATTCCCCCAGCACTTGTAGACATCTGCAAGGGCAGAGAAAGGTCAGGGTCAGAGAAAGACTGAAGAGAATCCCAGGGGTTGATAGCTGGAGGTCAGGCTGCCTATCCCAGTGTGCTGAGGATGAGAGCTGGTATGCCCGGACAACACAGGGTGCTAGCAGCCTTTCTTCTGATGGGATGCCTGATGCTTGAATAACTGATTGATTGATTACAATACCACATTTTTTCCCTGAGTCCTCTCTCACTTTACCTCACTTTCTCTTAGTTTCTCTGTCTCTTATTCTCCATCTCCCTCATCTCTGTCACTCTTTCTCTGATGCTCTACTACTTCTTAATTTCTCTTTCTTTTTGACTGGATTAGCCCTTTTGGCATGCAAACTTAGTCTTGAAAATTTTTCTTTAATTTTATCTTTGCTTATTTCTTTGGCATTGGTTCTTTGTTTTTTTCCTCCTGTTTTCCTGCAATAACCAAATTCCCAAGTTCTATGTATATGTTCTGCCCTGTATATCAGATTATTCCTCACAATTTTTATCTCTATGCTTTTTCTTTGCATCCAAAACAAATTTTCTAATTTGTCCTCCACATTGCTGCTTTTATTTTTGACATTGATGGATCTGCTCTCTGTTCTCTCTAAATTAGATTCTATTTTGCCATTGCAAACTTAGATTTCTTAAAATTATTCCTTAAGGGTCTAGCTCAATTGTCATGTCAGTTTATTCCAGATTTCTGCTGCTCTTTCATAGATACCATGACTTTTCTAATTCTACCAAGAATATTGAAGAATATCTACCAAGAATATTTTTTCTTGTCTATACCATAAATCATTTTCATATTTTCTTCTTAGTCTTTAGGATGTCCATTTCTTTAATCTTCAGCATTTTCTACCATCTGTGTATATAAGTTTTCTTTTTACTGATTCTCAAAGAAGGCCACATCAACTCAGACCAACCATTTACCAAACAAAAAAGCCAGTGGGTTTTGCCCATTTTATTTGTTGTCCACTGCTGGCTGAAATGTAAGTAGAAGGGCAGGTTGATGTTTGTACCTCTCAGCTCAGGCTCCACTGTTGAACTGGTCATCGAGAGAGGCTTTGATGGGCCAAAGAGAGACCTTCCCCTATTCTTGGCACCTAGTTCTCTTGCCCTCTGAACCCACAGAGTTCAGGAAAATGTAGACTTGCAAACATGTGCTGAAAACAAGGCTATTTGTATTCCCTCCATTGTCCATATTCCTTTACTTGTAGGAGCCATGTTTTTCCCAATGCAATTTGCATCATGAGTTCCATGTGCTTTCTTACATATTTTAAAAAAAAAATATTTATTCTCTGAAGGGTATTGAAATATGAGGTATGACTAGAATAACTTATTTCAAACCCAAGTTCTAGAATTAGACTGCCCAGGTTTGAATTCTGATTTGCCATTTATTAACTACAAGACCCTGATAAAGTCAGTTAACTTCTCTAGGCCTTTGTTTCCTTGACTTTATAATGAGGGTAAGAATGAAGCATCTACTCTTGGATTGTTGTGGATATTAATTCCATTAACATACATGAAGTGCTTGGCAGAGTACTTGCCACAAAGTAACTAATCAACAAATGTTAGCTCAAATTATTATCTCATAATCACCTCCTGTGTGATGAGAGAAGTAGCACCATGTTTTTTGGTATGGGTAGGCATAAGAGAGAAGGTCCTGGAAGAGAAAAGAATTTTCTGATCTACTTTTGTCCGAATGAGACTGCTCTATCTAGTTCATGAGACAAAATATGATAGACACCAGTGGTTTTTTTTTTTTTTTTTTTACTTCCAGTTCCATCAGCCTTGTAATTAGTAGAAATTCATAATTAGTAGAACTAGAATTCTGATCACATGTCATCTGCTGAGCTTAGCTTTTGGTTTTGTGGTGAGTTTTCCTTTTACTATGTGTTTTCATGTGTATTTTAGTGGGATATTGGGAGAAATTGCAATAGATGACTGGGGAGATGCCATTTTAAGTTGGAATGATGAGAGAGTTTTTACCCACTGGTGTTGCAAATTACTCCTGTTCTGCCTTGGTTCATGTAACAAAGGAGAGGCAGTAGCAGCCATGAGTGCAGTCTTTACCCATGTGGCATGGGAGAAAAGAGAGTCCATGCTGAGACTTCTTGGTTTGGGAGGGTGTGACATTGACCATCTGACTGCACAGGTCATGAGATGCAGACATGAACACAAGTTCAAAATAGGTACTGGTGTTATGCCGTGATTCCATTTAGGAAAGGGGGGAGCTAATTTTTGGCTGATTTATGACATGTTTAAGAGAGTGTCTAGCATAGAGAAAGTGCTAGAAGGCTTTTTTTGAATAAAAAAACTCTATGAAGTAAGTATTATTATTATATCCATTGTACAGATGAGAAAATTGAGGTTCTATAATTTTTCCAAGGTCACACATCTAGTAGAAGTTAGAGTCTGATTCCAGCCCCAGACAGTTTGGTTCTAGATTTCCCATTCTTGACAACTGGACAACTGCCATACTTGACAATCATTTGGGATTCTGCCATAGGTCTCATTGAGGCCACACTGCTTACTCCCACATGGAAAACAGATGAGGAAGGTTGTTGTTGTCTCATCAAATAAAGTTTACCAGAGAATGTTCTCAAGTCTTAATGCTACCATTAATAGTGCCATCTTCTAAACCCAGCACAACCAGCTCTCCATTTCTCCTTAGGCACCACTATTCCTTGGAGCAGAAACAAAAGTAAATACATATGCCATGAGCCTCTCTGTCAAGGTCCATGGGCATACTATATAAATAAATAAATAAATATATATCTCATATATGTATATCATATCATATCTATCATGTACATGATAGATATTATATATATTATATATATATACATGATAGATATTATATATATTATATATCGATATATATAATAGATAGATATATATCTATATCTATATATAGATATCTATATATATCTCATATATGTATATATATATCTATCATGTACGTGATAGATATTATATATCTATCTAAATATATATCTTAGTATGTCTGTGAATGCCTTCCTTCTTTAGGTATTATTAATATTCTGAGCACCTTAAATCCATTTTTTTTTTAACTTGGTAGAGTTTTTTGTGTGGGATTTAACAGAGCCCTTAGCCACTCTCTCTCCTACTTTTTACGTGTAGCTGCACCACCATTTGGTGCTTATGTAGGTAAAATGTCAGCACAGGTCTGAGAGGTCTATCTATGGAGACATCTGCTACCTGAAGCCCCATGAGTAATAGCCTGGCCATGGAGTGAGTGGGAGAAACATCTGCTCTGCACACAGAAACTGACTGCTGTGCAGGCAGAACCAGGCCACTGGGAGAGAGGGAGCAGACCAGTGACAATGGGGCTGCAGGTGGCCAGAGGCAATATTCTAGCAGGCAGCTTCTCTCTTCCTCACTCCTTCCCTAATAGGAGTGGGATCCATGCTGTGATAGGTGAGATAGCACACAGGCAGATTGTCCACCAGATGGTACAATCTTCTATTTAAGAAATATTTGAAAGGGCAACAAAATACAGCAGAAACCATCCGACAGTCCACATGGCTAATGCAAAATTAGCCAAAATGATGGCAGCAGCAGTAGTGGGGGTATTGTGGGGTGAAATGTAGGAAAGACTAAGAGGAGATGAGCACCATGATGTCTGGTGGGGCAGATGTCGGTAGAATTTGAAATGCTTCTCCAGCATTGCATGGTGGGGCTTTGATGTGCTTCTGTGAACCCCAGTCTCTAGCCTGTGTTTGCCAAGGCCAAGGGTGATGGACCCAGCCATGATGATCCATCCTGACCTGTGTCTCATGAGCCAGGGACATCTCTTGTGTTCTCATGCTGGGTGGAGAAGAATTTTGGTGGTCATTACTGTACTGTGGCTCTTTTATCATTTCTGTATCTCTGTTGAGTGGCTTTTCCTTATTGATGCTCCATTACAGCATTATTTGAACACAGCTCTACATGTTGCCATCAACATCCTCATGGATATTGTTAGTTGAGCTTTTGTTTCGTTCCAAGTACGGTACTAAGCATTCTACCTAGCAATAGTCAGTACATACTGAGTGGTTACAATATATTAGCACTGGTTGGAGCGATTTACATATAGTGCCTTCTTTAATCCCCATGACAAACTAATGAGGAAAGTGCTATTATCATTTTAATTATACACATGGGGAAAGGAAGGTTTGGCGCCCTTAGATAACTTGCCCAAGGCTACAAGATTATTGAGGAAATAACCTTAATGGGGTAAAGAATGTGTCTAATCCAAAATCCATGGTTTCAAATGCTGGGCCCTACTAACTCTGACATGGACATTTTCTGTTTTCTTCCTTGTGACCACTGTATGAAGATGTTGTCATCCCTAATGCACAGCTGAGGAAACTACAGCTCAGCGAGTTAAAGGCATTCCATTCATGGGTCAAAGAATCAGGTCCATCTTATTCCCCAGCTGGTGGCCGGCCACCAAGCTAGACCACCTCTTCCCCACCAGCTTCTCTAATTCCCCTCTCTTTCCCTTCATCAGCATTCTCAGCATTCATGCTTGGAACTCTAGTGATGTATTGACATCATACAGTTGACCCTTGAACAATGCAGTGGTTGGGGGTACCAATCCCTCCTGCAGTTGGAAATCAGCCCATAATTTCTGACCCCCCAAAACTTAACTACTACTAACCCACAGTTGCCCAGAAGCCTTACTGACAACATAAACTGTCGATGAACATGTATTTTGTATGTTTGTGTATTATAGACTATATTTCTACAATAAAGTAAGCTAGAGGAAAGAAAATGTTATTGAGTAAATACATTTATATTACCACACTGTGAAAAATCCATAACGAAGTGGACCTGCGCAGTTCAAACCCATGTGGTTCAAGGGTCAATTGTATTTACGTTCCAAGTCTTAATTTCTTTCTCTTTCAGAGTATCTCCCTTCCTGTTCCTTTCTTTTCCAACTCCATGACTACTGGCCAGTCCAGAAGAAGTTTAATAACACCTCATGGTGTTATTAAAATATTTGCCATCGATTGCCACGTGCCTTCCCTCAGAAGGTGTGCCATGACTTCTAGGCATGAGCCTCAGACACACACATTACGATCCTACTTCTGGAGGTAGGTGAGATAGAATGACTTTCTCTATTAACTCGCCCCTAAAACTACAAAAGAAGGGATAGCGTGTGTCTCTCTGAGTACAGACATTCACCACAGTGTAAATGTGTAAAATTTAGTCATGTTTCCCGTTATTGTATATAAAGGCATTTTTGTACAAATTCATTTCCTAGGATGAAACTATGAGCAGAGATAAGTGTCATTGTGTTGTGATGGCTCCAAGGAGACGGCTGCTGTCTGTAGGGGCAAGCCAGTTTTCTGAGGAACTTTTCTCTTCGGCCATAACAGAAGAAGTGTCAGGAATCTGGATGTTTAATTTTTGGAAGGTAGTGAGGCTTCATTTTTCATAGAGGATTCTTCCTGGGACTTACAACAGACAATGGAACAGAAATGGGGTTGACTAACCCATTGACCTTGTATCACAAGGGCAGGAAGAAATAACAACGGAACAGACCCCTGTGTTTTCCACCCCCCTGAGGGCTCTGTCTGTTCTCAGGCCTGGCCTCTTTCTGTTTTCCCCTCTGGAGGGTTCCAGTATCAAGCGTCTCTGTGTTAATTAACTCAGCATGTGGCACACAAAGGCCTGACAGCAGATAGCTAATGTTTTGGATATGCACACAGTTTAAGGATTAGCTCAATTCCAAAGGACAACTTAACGTTGTCCCAGTACAGTTGACACTTGGTGATCCGAGGCAAATTTTGGGTTCTGGGCAATCTTCCTTCTGCCACCATCATGCATATGGGCTTCCACTCCTTACTCTCAGCTCCTAGACATTCAGACAAAGCAAAAGCCAATTTTAATATTTTAATTCACCGTAAATAAAATCTTATAATTGCAATAAAACCCAACAGTAAAAAAGTCTTACAAGGCATCGGGTTATCTGTGTTGGAGTTTGTCTCTCGCATGATGGGCATTTTCTGGAATATATTAAAAATAAGTATAATAGATAAAATAAACACATAATGAAGGTTCATATAGAAGGTGGCCCCAAAGCCAAATTCCTTAGAAAAGGTGTGTGGATGAGAACCCTGTGTGGTATGGAAATCCTTTGGCCAATTTTCCAGCCTTTTTGAGCATAGAATAAAGCAAAGTTTGCCAAGGGGCAGCCCACAGGCCATATCTGGCCTCTTGACATGCTTAATTTGGCTTGGGTAGCGTTCTTAAAAAGTTATAATTGAAAATGCGAGGAGTTTTGTTTTTTTTTTAATTTGCATTTTTGGGTTTTCTTGCTCTAGGTTTGTGCTCCCTGATGGCAAAAATTGACAGGAGTGGAGCAACTCTCTTCACCTTGGATGGGACACACATGATGTGGTGTCAAGTTCAGCCCAAGTACGTAATGTTTGAAGTACCCCATTCCTGGGCCCCAAGTATCAGTTTCTTGTTGTTCTGCCAATCCGTTTGCTAATTTCTTGTGTATTTTGCTCAAGGTAAGCTGTTGGAGGAGGACAAACTGGTTGGAGTTGGGCAGGTCCATCTTAGACTCCCTTTGCATTTAGTTTTGTACAAAGTGGAGTTTTCACTAATCTTGATCAATTGCCCAGAAATCACCTAGTGAGCTCCTTGTGAAAAATCAAAACAAACAAGCAAATAGAAAATATGTGGAAAGGGTGACAAATTTAGCCATTCGGCATGGCATTTAAAAATGGATCTAGAAACATTTTTAATGTACTCTTTCAAATGTCATGACAGCTGTCCAAATTTGTAATTTTAAAATATATTTTATGTTATCACATACATTTGCTATACACTGTATCAAATAGATGACTAATATGTGAAAACAAATATGTTTGCCACCCGGCTGACTCATGCTTCTTGGGATGTGGGAGACTCCTTGAAGAATAAACAAAAAGCCCCTTGTGGCTGGGAAGAGGGACCCCAAAGCTAACATTTTTTTTTTCCAAGGGATTTGTTCAGGGGTCAGCTTTTGTTTCTCCTCAGGATGGAAGGCATGTATCATACAAATTCTTACAAAATCGTTAGGCCCAAAAAAGGAAGATGTGTCTTATTTTCAAGGCCGGGGAATATAGTTCTTTAAATCATTCATTCATGCTTGCAGCCATTTCTTTATCTGTTCATTTATCCCGGGAGTGTTTATAGGTTACCTACCATGTGACACTGTGATGTTTGATGTTGTAAGGGAGATAAATACGAGAACAAAAATTCTGGGATGTTTGTTTGTTTTAGGGAACGGCATTTATTTCCTTGGACTGGCATAATGAAATACCATAGATGGGTGGCTTAAACCACAGAAATTTGTTGTCTTATGGTTCTGCAGGCCAAATGTTCAATATTAAGGCATCAGCAGGATTGGTTTCTTCTGAGGGCTCTGAAGGAAGGCTCTGTTCCTGGCCTCTCTCCATGGCTTGTTGATGGCCATCTCCTTCCTGCGTCTTCAAGTCATCTCACCTTGGGTGTGTCTGTATCCAAATTTTCTCTCCTTATAAAGGTGCAAGTCCTACTAGATCAGGGCCCATCCTAGTGACCTCCTTGGACCCTAATTACCTCTGTGAAGGCCCTGCCTCCAGATGTGCTCACATTCTGAGGTAATGGGGGTTAGGACTTCAGCATGAAGCTTTTGTGGGGAGAGAATGCATTTCAGCCTATAACAGGAGCATATAAAGTGATTGTTTCTGGAAGTTTGAATGCTTCTCTTCTCTCTCATTGGTTTTGCTGCTCCTACTAGTAAATGGGTTCTTTCACTGTTGCTAATGGCCACCTCACTGATGACTAAGCTAGGCTGGCCTAGATGATTTTAGAAGCTAGAAAGGTGACAATAAATGAGCTTAATTCCATAGACACAAAATTGTAGTAACTGGACATAAAATGGGCATATAGATGATAGGGACCAGATTTTGGATGCACTTGATGTGCAACATGAAGGGCCAGTCAGTGGCCAGGAGTAGGAACAAAAGGTCTCCATGGTGTTTTCCAGAAGGATCAGATATCACGTAAGATGAATGAATAGAGAGTGAAGAGAGCTGGTCCAGATAAGCCAGAGAGGAAAGTTCTGGAAAGTTGAAATCTGAGTAACATAAAGCCTGTCACATAATCCTGCAAGTCTTCCTGAGTGAGGACAAAGGGAGAAAGAACCAAAAAGGAGAAAAAGCTCCGTCACTAACTGGGGTTTTGTAGGACATGTGTCATGAGAGCACCATGAAAAGGACCTGGCTGACATCCTTCGACAAAATCATGGTGCAGCCCAGGAAGACAGCAGTGGGGGCCCCGTCCTGTGCCACAACCATGAGATGAAAGATCCTCTTCATTACACTCTTTTTCCAGGTCTTTTTCCTTGCTTCGCCTTTTCTCTCCAGCCTCTTCCCTGTTTCAGTATTCCAGCCCATAAGCTGGCACAGGGTAAAAAGAGAGCCGAGAAAAATCTTAGTCTCTCGACAGCAGATACATAGGCTGAAATGGTTCCATAAGCGGTAGGCACTGGAGGTCATGGTTTGTCCACGGGTGCCCTTCCAGCACATTCTAGATGACGCCACCGATGCAACCATTCCCCCTTCATTTAGGTGCAAGCCTGGCTCTGGCCCCCTTCTCTCCAGCAGCATTCCTCCCCCTTTCACGGGAGAGCTCATCACGTGGGGGATCTTGTTAAAATGCAGCTTGCGGTGCAGAGGGTCCAAGGTGCGCCCAGGCATCGTTCGCGCCTCCAGCCGCCACGAGGGCCTGTGGGATGACGGAAGCCCTGTTGGGGATGATGTCTGTCATTCAGGAGCTCTGGGCTCCATGGGCTTCCCGGGTTAAGAGGAGAAGAGGCCTCTCTCGGCTACGGCCGGCACCTTAACTTTCAGTAGCTCCTGTATTCGTTAGTAAGGGTTAGGGAGAAAAGAAAAGTAACAATAGTGCTCTTAATTGGATCTCTGAAAGAGATACTGCATTTCCACTGATTAAGGCAATTGAAGGTGCTGCTCCAAAGCTGACATCTTCAGGTGTCTCGTAGCAAAAATTAAAACCACTGCTAGCTGTGCCACCTAGTCATGCTGTAAAGTAAATTAATTACTGCAACCAAACTAATAATAACGGAGCAGGCAGAGCTGTAGCAATCTTGTGGCTCACCACTGGAGACCAAGCAGGGACTTTTGCCTCTCTACTACCCATGAGCGCAACCCAGCAATTGCTGACTGTAACATTTCTATTGTATGGTTTATGCTAAATATGCATATCTTAATTGCATTAGTCAAAATAATTAGCTAATATATTTTTGCATAATGACGAGGTAAGCAAATATCACCATAGCTCAGTGGTTCTTGCATGAGTAAATTTGGAAAATTAATAGACTCCCAATTTCCTAATTATCTGTCTTTTATTCCATGCTCAAACAAAGAAATGCTACTGCACACTCCTGGGCATCGCATAATTTAGTTTGCACCTTGAAAATTTAAAGCACCTGTGTTTGTTTTCTCCCCCTTTTGGAGGAAAGTGATATAAAGAAAACGACGGTTCCTTCCTTTTATCACCCTGGAATTGAAATGTAAGGGAGGCAGTGGATCACTACGTTTTAATTTTTATACGGAAGTGGGGCCTCGAGCTACGAGGCAGTTTTCATGCATGGGGAAGTTATCGGAAAGTTGAAGCAATGGTCAAAATTCTTTCCGAAGTGACAGTTACGGAGCAAGTGCCTGAGCTCTGGGGGCGTGGTGCATTCCTTCATGCCGGCCTTCCACTGGCGTCTACCGACCTCCCTTGTGCCTCTGATGACTCCCCAGCTCAGCTCGGCTCTTGCCCACGTGTTCACACCTACGTGGCAATGGTACCTTTCTTGCTCCTGGACATAATGGTCTGTATGGAGGATAGTGTGGTTGTTGAAGAGTAAAGCTCGCTGTTTTGATGAAAATGCTCAGTGGACCACAGCTGGATTCCTTTGGGTTCCATCTCATTTCTTTGGGTTTATGATTGTGAACCTGAGTAATAGGCGGGGCTATCCTACAGAGCACCCCGATTTAGCAGAACCTGGCCATTCCTGCCAAAGGGGCCAGCTCTTCCTCACTATTTATGAGAAAGCGTAGCCTTAGTATGGTGATCTAATGCATAAGGAAAACGGAAATCTGCCCAAGAGGACATTCTCGAGCAATGCACTAAATCCTCTAAGGAGCTTAAAAGCACCCATGCCTGTGTCTTCCAGTGGCAAGTTTCAGGCCACCACTTCAAAGGAAGAATGTTCCAGAGCCTAAAGCCCACCACATCTGGATGAAACCCTCACCCCAAGCCCGAAGCCACTAGTCTAATGATAGGCAAGTCCTGGAGAGGAGAAAGCAGCTGGGGGAAGAACTCCTTTAAGTTTCTGATGAGTCTGGCTTTCTGGTGGCATAGGGGAAAGCGGTCCGCAGCCTGGTGAGGGAGGGAGATCTTCACTGATGTTGCTTTGCCTCTCAGCAAGCTCTGATTGGATCTATTCCCCTGGCAGGTGCAGTGCCTGTCAGGATTCCAGCCTTGAGACTCCTTGGACCACCTGTGAGCAAAGCCCACGCAGGTAGCGGTTGGAGGCCGTGGAATCCTCAGGTAGTGTTCCCCCTTCCATACCCCCTTCCATGCTCACATGCAAATCGCCAGGAACCATAAAGGGAATGTGTGTAAAATTTGTTTTAATCTGTATACATGAGTGTAACAGGCTCTAATTAAGATGAGGAAAGAGACAAAGGCATGCTAAATGGCATCTGGGAGGCCATGAAACATAACATCCAATTTTATAGACTAAGAGCTGGTACAAGAGCGGTAAACTCAAAAGCCAAGCTCGCAGCATTCATCTTGACCAGTTGGGAAGGGAAGGCTGTCCACTGTCGCCCAGGCACCACGTTATCAAGAGGACAGTGGAACCCAGAAGGCAAAAGGAAGGAGAGCTAGGATGGAAGGCCTGGAAGAAAAACTAATGAAAAGAAACAAAGGCCATAGATGAATATTCTGAGAAAAACAAAACAAAACACACCCAAATTCTCACGCTAGAAAATGTAGCGAGAGAAAAGTTATTAGAAGTTAGACCAGAGGACGGAAGAAGTTCACCAAAGCTGCATGTAGCCAGTGCATGGATGGAAACACAATGGGGAAGAGAGGATAGAAAGAGGATAGACACCCTGAGGGATGAAGGGAGCGACTGCCCCTTCTTCTGGCTACATGGCTCAGCTTCTCATTGCCTCTGATCCCAGGAGAGGCCAGGCTTGCATCCGAGTTATGCAGAGCCTTGTACCCAGGCTAGAAGTCAAGGGCAAAAGACATGGGACACATTTCCTTAACAGCCTTTCCTTAACTCCTCAGAGGCCGCAAGGGAGGCGCCTTCTTGCATGCTAGTCAGGTGGTCCCCTTGAGGCTCTCAAGGCATAAGAAAACTTCCTATATGTGATGGCGGGGCGCAGAGCAGGAGGTGAGAGCACCGCTGATCAAGCTATGGGGGAACAGGGCCCAGGTCACACTCTTTCAACATGATCTGAGCTGAATCCTGAGGATAGCCGACAGCCAAGAAAAGGCCAAGAAGCAGTAGGAAGCGTGAGATCAGAAATCTTGGAATAAGCTGTCATCAGTTCCCGAGTAGCTAACCTTCATGTGGAAGGTAGAAGAATGTAGAAAGCATATCCTTTGCTTTCAGAGATCTAATATTCTTGAGTTATGTGAATAACTGAATGATTTTTTTTTCAAAAATCCCAAATAATAGATTAATAATAGAGACATGTCTCAGGAGAAGTAGGATATAATGAACATGCAGATCCCTGCTACTCCAAGCGTGGTCTGTGGACAAGCGGCATCGTAATTACCTGGGAACTTGATGGACAGTACGGGGCCCCACCTCGTACTGATGTGACCCAGAATTTGAAAAGTAATGAGATCTCTGGGTGATCTACCCAAAGTCCTGGCCAAAAAGACTTGTAAAACCACTAGGTGCAAAGCCTTCTTCAGTGGTGAAAGAAGATTTGATGAAGGAAGAGTAACATGTTGCTCAGTAGGGAGTGGTTTCATTGTCTACAATGAGGCTGGTGCTTTAGGGCATAAAGGTATAGGACAGGTTCCCTACAAAAGCAGAGAGCACATAAAATATAACTGTCAGATTCTCCAGCCACTCACCCTGGAAGAACTTCGAATCTTAGGGAAAGGGGAGGAGGACCCTGCATTTCCTGAGAAAAGGGGACTTGGAATTTGGAGAGATTTGTTTCTTGCATACCTGGGTTGGAGAAGTGTTCCTTGTTGGTGCATGGCGCAGCTGAATGGAGTAAGCTTTGGGAAGAGGTAGGCAAAGAGGGAAATGGTGTTGCTTAGGCACGGCTTCCATGTTGCGTACTCAAGAGATTGTACAAAAATACAAGTCAGCTAGACTCTTTCTAGAGTAACTAGATCTAGAATCTTCATTAAAATCTTTCAATGTGGACCAGACTAAGGAACAATCCAAACTTCCTAGCAGAGCCCTCCTGGCCTTCTGTGGACAGACTGTTGCCGAGTTTTCTCTTCTCCTGTATCTCAGTCCTCACCCCCCTGATCTGCCTATCCGAGCAAGAATATATGGAAATATTATGTTGGGTTCCAACACTCGGCCCACCTTTTCCTTCCCACACCAAGTGACTTTGCTCACATTCCTGCTACTCATAATAGTCCTTGTCACCCCGTTTTGCATATCCTTTGGCAAATCTCACTCAGACTTTGAACCTTAACTTGCACTTTACGTCTCCTTTAAGGCAAAATTAGGCACACTGTTCCCAGTTGTCCCCTGGTGCCTCTGACATTGCTCCCTCCTGTAACAGTTACTGTGCGTGCTTCATGCTAGACTCTAAGTTCCTTGGCGCAGGTAACATGTCTTATTCTTGTGTTTCCACTCCTATCTTTATGCTATCTTTATACTGCAGACATAATAGATGCTTAATAAATACAAATTTAATGAAAACAATGAATAAGTGAACGTATGAATAAATGAATAATGAATGAATGAAATCCGATTACCGAGGGCCTTGAGTGCCAGGCTGGGGTAATTGGAATTCATTCTGCAGCTGTTGGAGGGAAAACGTGGTCGTAGGGTGTGGATAAGAGGCACTGATTCAACTCATATGTTAAAAAGCAAAATTAGAAAGAAAAAAAAGAAAAAGAAAACACATGCATAGAGAGGAAAAGGAAATTCGGTGAGAAAAACAGCAACAAAGATCTGCAAACTCATTTTGTAATGAAAATGTCGCATCTCCACATCTGGAGAATCAGGCAGTGACAGGTGACAGGAAGGTGACATTCTCTCTCCTCTGCACACCCCTTGGCAGGATCTCCGAAAACCTCAGTCAGTAGCAAAAGAATCATTAAGCAGGGGAGGCTTGCCCTGAAAATTACCTGCTTTAGTGTGCCCTGATGATTTATGGCTGTGAGTTCAGATGGCTGTGCGTTTCCTCTGTTATTTCCAAGACCATTCTCGCTTAGGTCATCAGACACGTGGAGCGCAGCCAAAGGAAATGCCATGGCTGGGATGGCTCACAGGAGGTGTGCACGGACCCCTTGGCCAGCGCCTGTGGGATGTTTGCTCATGGGACAGGCCTTCTCTTTTGTGGTCGCGCGGACAGACCCTTCGAATCACTTCTGTTTCTTTTGTTCACTGATGTCGCAGGGATCTCAGCAGAGACTGCGTATTTAGCAGACTTAAACTTGTCCCGGTTCTACCTGGAGCCAGCTTTCTAGGTATTTCTTACAAGGCAATTATTAGAGTAAGGAATAAAGTCAGGGTCTTTTCATGATCAAGTCCAAACTTTGGGAAGCATGCTGTGACTTGGGCAAAGGAGTTCTGTGTGGGGGAAGCTTGGAGAGTTCTCAAGGCAGTGTTCCTCATGCAGGGCCCTGGTTTCCCACTGCAGCGTAGCCTGGATGTGGGATTCTTAATTCAAGTCCCAATTTTTTTCAGATCATTGTACCGGGCAGTTAAACAGCTGCTGTGTTTAACTACAGATGTGGGTGCATTTTATGGATGCGATTCCTGAGTGTATGTGCGTGTGTGCCAGTAAGCAAATATGTATATATTTAAAACCAATATTGACACAGTGTTAAGACTGAAATCTTTGCAGTCAAATCAGGAAATTCCAAAGCTACACTTCCTCTAACAATATCCTTTCAGTCGCTAACACCTCCTGTGTGTTGTACGCCCGTCACGTAACTCCAAACATATGTGGGGCTCGACGACCCCAGGCCTACGTGGGCCAGAATACAAGAGGTTTATGAATTATCTGCCTTTGAAGTGTTTTCATTTTACATTTTAGCTTCATGTAAACACACAGAACTCTGAGAAAGGTGGAAATAAAGGCATCAGGAAAGATGTTTTCTTTTATAAGTCAAAAAAAGAGACATGTCTAGCTTTATTCTCTGGTTAATAATCTTTATCCAAATGGAAGTTAAAACGGCAGAGAGAATGTTCTTCATCTTAGGTTCAACAGTCATTGTTTCAACCTTCTACACTCAAAAATAGGAAACCATTTTTCTTCAGAATTGGCTTTCATTCCCTTCCTTAATGAGGACTACAATCTTGCCAAATTTGAAGTTCACAGCTTCAGTCATTTTTGAATTGCAGAAGCACAGATAAAACATTTTGATATTTTTTGTATGATGGAAAATATGCAATTTTCCCTGTCTAGGTGTATGGTAATATTCTCAGATAGATCACATCTAAGTTTAGATTTGAATGAGTTCTCCAGTGTCTAAAGTGCCGGGTAACTAGCACAAAGTGGCTTTTGTTTTATTACTGTGTGTTGGCTAACCTTCCACTTGGTTCCCTTTTATGGCCATTATCTGCTTGGAGTGGTTGGTCAACAGTTATTGATGGGCCTGGAGACACGGTTTGAGAGTCGCTAATCTGACGCTCAACTTGGTGCTCCCCGCATTCTCACTTCTTAATCTTACTGCTTGTTATGTTTCTGCCTTCTCTTTTCCTGCTTCCGAAATCTTCTGAGAGTTGCCAGATAATAAGAGACAAATTGTGCAAATTGAATGTCAGGAAGTGGTGCATTCGTAAGTGAGCTTTTTGCCATCAATGGCACAGCCGATTCCCTCTGTCTAAGCCAAATACTTCTCCAAACTGGCTTAGGCTTGATGAATTTCTTTCTTTCTTTCTTTTTTTTTTTAAGTTAAAGTATGACAGCTGCTTATTTTCATTTTTGTTCATCTGGTGAAACCAGAAGGGGCCCAAAGAAGTCATTAATGTCCACTGTGTGAGGGCTCTAGGAAATGCGTTGAGGGTAGAATGCATGAACAGTATTGTTCACCATATGTAGACTAGAAACATCCTTATGTTCAGGGTCCATGGGTAAGAGAGGGAGTGTGTTATAATTAACTGTATAGTACATATGGTGGACTAGAAAGTTTACTCTTTGGAGACTAGTTTAGTTATAAAATCAAACAAACAATGAAAACAGAGTCAATTAACAATGGTTCTATCAAATGTTGCCATGTACTCCATGTCAGTTATGTGGAAGACCCTGGGGTCAGGAAGCACAGACATGTTCTGACCCTGGGCCCTCACTTTTCTGAAACAGGTTGTATCAGATGAAGTTAATAGACCTAGTTCAGAAGAGGGTGGCACTGAGAGAGAGAGAGAGAGAAGCGTTATCTGCCACACAAATCCCCCTTACTATGGCTTCACCAAGGACCATTAGAAAGTCTGTAAGTGAGTCCTTCCCTCAGAACCCATGTTCCATGGTCATCTGAGGGCCCTTTGTCAATATTGCACTCCATCCAACTATGGGATCACTAAGAACTGAGTTAGATCTCTGTAATGTGCTGCCTTGTGGCCCCGTTTCCAGGGACTAAGTGGCTATAAGTTTTGCTGACTGAATCTTTGATGGAAAAAGATAGGTCTGATTGGTAGCTTCTGTTATACAGGACAATGAATATTTTAGGCTTGACCAATCCGATCTTCTCAAATCTAGACAAGCCTCTGTGCTTGAGATCATGCTCTTTGCCAAGACAAAAGGCAGATGGTGCCAAACCCCGAAACTGCAGCAGAGAATCTGGTTTTGCAGAGCAGGTTAGCACAATGACCTTGGATCATGCTCTTTTGCATCTGATGCCTTCCAGACATTTCTTGAGAAAATGTTAACCACTTTGAGGGCTCCATGTATGTTAATAGGTGTATTTGCAAAATGCAGACTTCTCTTTTGCTCTGTTTGTGCTCATAGTCACATCTGATTACATCAGCAGCTTGCTCAAAAGTCTTCAGTGGCTCCTTGTGGCCCTTAGGATCAGAACAAAACTGTTAACAAACTAATGTGACCCTTTTCTCTCTGACTATCTTGGTTTTTCTATCCTCTCTTTATTATACCCAACTTGCGATCTAGACGTTAACACTTACTGATGTCTTTAGTTCTTTTTTTTTTTTTAAGATTTTATTTATTTATTTGACACAGAGAGAGAGATCACAAGTAGGCAGAGAGGCAGGCAGGGAGAGAGGAAGGGAAGCAGGCTCCCCACTGAGCAGAGAGCCTGATGCAGGGCTCTATCCCACGACCCTGAGATCATGACCTGAGCCGAAGGCAGAGGCTTAACCCACTGAGCCACCCAGGCACCCCGATGTTTTTAGTTCTTAGAGATTCTTGAAGGTCTTCTTTGACTCTTCCCACCATCCTTTTCCTTCCCACTCCCATATTTTGAATTTGGTTGGGTGTCCCTGCTGTGTCATTGTATAGACTTCAGTAGGTTTTTGCACTTCTATTATAAGACTTACCATATTTTTTATATTTGCTTGGTTGTTTATCTCTCCAGCCAGACAATAATAATCTCTATGAGATTAGAAACCAGCATGTCTGCATTGTTCCCTTTTGGAGTCCTTTACTCAGCACAATGCTTCGCACATAGTGGGCAGTCAAGGGACATTTGTTAAGTGTTTGAATCAATCATTTCTATTCTAGGGGCTTAGATCAAATGAGCATTTCTGTGTATTAGCCTAATACTTTCTTCTTTTTAAAAACATACCTTAACTAATAAATTTACCTCCTTGCTCATCTATCTTAACTTTGTTCTGTTTTGAACTTCCTTTTTTCCAGAGGTTGTAAATAGCCTCGGGTCCAAAGCATTAAAGCTGTAACCTACAATGTATAAAATAAAAGTTTCTAGGGCCCTATAGGACACTGTCTAAGTTCTCAAGCCCTGGGGTGCTTTGTGAGTAAGACCAGTTTCACACAAAACCATCGGAGCACTTGAATCTTCTAAACTGATACTACGGTGTGCCTGCTTTAAATAATATTCTGTTGAACCTCATGGGTAAGTTCTGGTGCATAAAGATTTGTGACTCTGACAGACTGGCATCCAGGAGCACACACTCTGAGACACTCTATCTCAATCAATGTAGGATGAAGTAGAGAAACTCAACAGGAAGGGCATAGAATCTTGAGGCTTATCCAAAACTAGCCCTTCCAAAGGGCACAGGACTCTACTATGCCCTCAAAAGGTTTTATTCTCAGCCAACCATAAGGCCTAAAATGCTTACCACTAGAGTCCTCTTAGATTTTCATTATTGCATTGAAAAAATACCTTTTTAAGAGTAGAAACATATTAGCCCATGAAACCCATTCTCATGGATTGGTTTAGTGGATTGGTTTGGTCTAGATCGAGTAGGCTGCCTCTTAGAGGAGAGAGAATAAGATCCTGAAGAAATGAAATCACAACAATAAATATCCATCATCAAAAAGGAAAGCTGGTGGGAACCCAAGGAAAAGTTAAGCGTGTACAGGGATATTATTTGGGTGGAGGTCAGCAGCTGGAGGGGGTGGAGGGATGGCAAGAGGGACAGGATCTGGGCAACCATGGAGTGCTGTGTATTTGTGTGTGTGTGTGTACGTGTGTGTTCGTGTGTGTGTGTGTGTGTGTGTGTGTGTGTAAGGCCTGGGGTTCCGAGGACAATGAAGAAGGTGGCTCCAGCAACCTTCCCCTCCTGGATTTTGCCCAGGTCTATCCAAGGTGACGATTCCAGCTTCTCTAAGAGAAGATGTGGGAGGGGCAAGACATAACTGTCCTTCAGTTCCTCTAGCTGCCCAGCTTGCTGTTGAGTAAAGATCAGACAGATATAAACTCTCAGCATAGATTGTGAGCATCATCTGGTTAACCTCACATTCTTTGACATCTTTGCCAAAAGATCTCACACAAATATCAGAGATTTCTCTGTGTCTGTGGAGCACGTGTTTACTCGCTACCACTGAATTGAGACTAATAATGTCCTTCTGATTTCTTTCCTTGCTTTTAAAACAGAGGAAAAAATTGAGTTTCTGGACCACATTTGTCAAGTTTCGTCTTTCTCATCTCCAAAAAGATTGCAGTAGCTGCAATCTTTTTCCTATGATATGTATGAAGTGTGCTGGATTTCCAGGTGAAGAAAATCCAGGGGAAAAATTGGACAGAAGACTGGCTAATGACCAGAGTGGGTTTAACCCATATTTGAAGTCTCACTTTCAGTAACTGGCGAGGGTGATACTTCTGGAGTGTATGAACCAGCTGGTATTAGCAAAAGTGTGAAGATCTGCTGATTGAGGAGGGGGCAGGGAAGGTTTGTGGGTGTGTTTCAAAGTCTGTTGGATGCAACTGGTTTAATTTCCTTTGTTCATCTGCTTCAGTGTTTGCAGTGATTTGAGAGGGTCGTTTTCTCTCCCCTCCAACACATTTGGTGAAGTCTGTTGATACTGTGTCACTCATTAGGCTGTCAGCAATAGTAAATGTTGTACATTCCATTTACATCAGGAAATTTTCTCTTAAAGAACAATACAAGATACAGAGCCTGGTTCTAGTGGGGTTCATGCCGGAGAGCCGGAGAAGCAGAGACAAAGAAAGTCAATGAGGAAAGGAAAAAAAAGAAACATGGAAAAAGAGAGACATAAGAAAAAGAGTCAGTGAGAGACAGAGAAGAGGGGAGAGAAAGTGCCAATGAAAAAGAGGGGACAGAGAGAGAAATAGGAACACCCAGAGAAGACAGAGACACACTAAGAGAGAGAGAGAGAGAGCCAGAGCCGGACATAGAGATGGATAGAAGAGAATATTATATATGTAGAGAGAAAGAACAAGATGCTCAGAGAATTGGGGAGGGTGGGACGGTGGGAAGGAGAGAATCATAGAGACAAGGGGGAGTGAGGGGGAGAGAGAGGGAGTGCAGATAGAGTCAGGGGGAGTGGAGGAGAAGGGAAGAAGAGGAGGACAAACAAGAAGGAGGAGAAAGAAGAGGAGAAGAATATTCCATGAAGATCCAGTCTCACTCACTTCAACCCTCCGTGATGTTTTGGTGTTACCTATATGTGCACAAGATTTTCCTACCAAACCAAATCCAGGAAGACAGCAGACTCACAAGTCCTCAGAGTGAATGTATTCGTCAAGGCAAGAAGGCAAGGGAGAGTGCTGTAAAGTGTGTAAACCTGGTAATTCACAGACCTGTACCCCTGGGGCTAATAATATATTATATGTTAATAAAAAATAAGAAAAAAATTTAAAAAAAAAGAAGGCAAGGGAGAAAAGTGATTAAAAAGAACACTTCATAAAACTCCAAAAAGTTTATAAACAAATTGATCTTGTTTTCTGCAACTAATTCTCTACTGGACAATATCAGGAGAGTGAATTTCACTTTTTAATCCAGATTTCCCACAGTTGTATCAGTGGGGAAAATTCCCTCTAGAAGAATTCAAGACCTCTTTTTAAGACCTTATCTATGTTGTATCTGGCTCATGTAAGCACTGTTTGGACCCTGAGTCAGCCAAGTTCTGCGTGTGTTTGAGTGGAGGCAGTTTTGGTTTCAGGGGAGTGAAACCCATTCAAGCTGAAGGTCAACCAAGTAGTGAGAATCATCCTAGTACGAATCTGCTGCTAGAATCAGAGCTACCACTTGTTGAGCTCTTGCTATGGGCCAGGAGCAATGGCAAGCTCTTTAAATGTATCGTTTCATTGTATCATCACAGTAGCCCTATGAAGTACATATATTTGACACATGAGGAACAGAGGTGCAGAGAAGTGAAGTGATTCACCCAAAGTTCTCTGGGATTTGATCTCAAGCAGCAAAGTTGTATTTTGTCTGATATAGATTGAAAAGATATATACGTGTGTGTGTGTGTATGTGTGTGTGTGTGTGTGTACACAATATATATGTTCTTAATGGAGAACAAACTAGTCATTTTCTCTCCAAGGCAGTTGGGACTTCTGAAGAAAAGAGTCATTATCTGTCAGTTTCTTCATATTGTTCCCAGGGATTTGAGTGGTGTTGTAGATATTAGACAGATATTGCCATACATCCCCCCTGACATCATATAGAAAAACTCAAGTATCTTGAAAGACTGTTCAGTCTGTTCATTTTACCAAACTGACTTAAGGTAATGAGTTACTTATCTCTACAATGGGACTGGCAGTGGAGAAGCCCTGGACTAAAATGAATGAGGCATCAGATTCTAACGCTCAAAGCTGAAACTCGACAGCACTGTGCAAATTGTGTCCTATTGAACCCTTGTCTCACAAGATAGTATGTAAAGAAAAGCTTCCAGGATCAGAGATGTTTGGGAAATACTGGGTTAATCACATTTTGGTAGGTCTCTTACTGAAGAATTTCTTGCTAGAGGCCACATATATCTGCATTTGTGTCCTTCCAATGGGTTTGGTCTTGCCTTTTCATCCCATCTCCCCAAAGCCACACATTATCCGATTTTCCTTAGATGGCATATGTGGTACTCATCACTCACTACCTGGTTTGTTATTTAATATTTGACAAATCCGTGTTTTACTTGCCCACCTAGACTGTGAGCTCCTTGAGACGGGGGACTTAAACTTGCTTGTTTAAATCTAGTACTGTGTCATGAGGTAACGGGTACTCAATAAATATTTATTTGTTGGCACATCCACATGTGAAAGAGTGATATGTCTTGGCTTGGTTCCCCCCAAGCAGCTTCTGAGACAGCTATTTGGGTACAAGTTGTCTATTTGGGAAGTGATCCCAGGAAGACCATACAGAGTGGGGAATTGAGGCAGAGTGAGGAAACGCAATAAAACGTACATTAATGGATGGGTCACAGCTGTGGCCAACTGAGGCTCAAGCCTGCCGGGGACTCTGGCTGATGGTAGTACACATAATAGGGTTGTACCACTGAGGTGGGATGAATCTGGATTATCTTCTACCAGCTTGCTTGAGGGTTGGTCCTGGGATGTTAACCCTCTGTACTTCCAGCCTGTAAGACAGAATGGCTGGAAAACCTTTAGGGCAGACAGACACAGGAAGCTGTCCGAATGTGCCAGGCCACTCCAGTGACCTCCTGGGAATGTCGGCAGGGTGCTAGTGATGACCAGTCACGTTACCCAAGAGCAGCATTATTTAACTGGCCTCCCCTATTCTCAGCGACTGAACAGCATATACTCATTCAGCCTTGTACTAATAAACGAGCAGTGTTTTTCTCCCCAGGCTAACAAATCAACTTGGGTTTTTCCTGCATTTAGAAACCTCTACTGCCTTTCTCCCAACTACCCCAGTGAAAAATTGTCCTGTCTGCAGAATCACAGCGTGATTTCTTTGTCAAAGGTCATTACTGGTTACTTCATAAAGAGCTGATACTTCAGTAATGGCCTGATTTTTATCTTTTTTCACATGGGTCATTTATAGGTCGTTATTGTCATGTTACAGTCTCTTTGCCCATGAAAAGGCCTGTAGTCAAACCAGCAACTTTGCCTTTGCCTCTCAGTATCGCCTCACATTTCATTTGCCATTTTATTTACTGTTGTGAGGAAGATCAGCGTTGTTTAAGGTGCTCAATGAATGAACCCATGGGGGTACAAGCGAACATATGCAGGGGACCCTTCCCAACACTTCGGCCGGCCTGCAGGCCTCGTGCTAACAGCAGGAGATGACAGTTTCCATCAGCAATGTCGTAACCACCCTCAGCATAACTAGCTTCTACTGGAAGTCTGCTTGGTTTTTAATACTAGTTGTGCTTCCTGCCTGGACCCCAGCCCCGGAGCTCCACGCGTGACAGCCTCCCCTAGCGGCCAAGGCTGATGCTCTTGTTTGACATTGCCTTGCCTGGTGCTTTGATTAGGCATTGACTTCTTCCATCCTAGCTCTGGAAACTTTTTCCGGTGGTTCTCCTATTCCCATTGGCCCTTAATGAATTTGTCCTCCTAAGACTTAATAAAAGTTCCTGGAGGCCCGGGCCGTCTGCCACTCTTTGTCTTTCCTTTTCTCAGAGCACTCAGTATCTTTCCTATTTAGACGGTTGGGGAATACAATGAGTTGAACTGAACTGGAAGATGGACAAAGAAAATCTCTCGTCTCTGTTCTTTATTGACTGCAGAGTTGGAACGAGCAGTAGCAGGATGGGTAGTGGGCTCTCCAGGAGGGTCACGGCACCCCTAGACCGGACACATGTCGTTTTCACTGTCCGAGGCATCAGTGTTTGAAGAAGATTTTTGCAAAAAGAAGTTAAAGAAAAAAGGCAATCCGAGAGGGGGTAGTGACATACCTTAGGTAGTTCCTACCTAACGGCTGAAAACGAAGTAGTAGATTTGTGGGTGTGATAAGAAAGGACACGGCAGTTGTGATGTGGAAAGAGGAAAGCAAGGAACACCGTTGAAAGGGGTTTTTAGGATGAGGCCCAGGAAATGATGTTAATTGGAGGAGGGAGAGCAGTAAAGAGGAGGTAGGCGGGTACACTGCAGACTGAGTCCCCCTGAACCCTATAAAGTTTCCTGAGGTCACTGCTATTACAGGAGACCAGTGCTTCTAGAAGATTGCTACAGTAGATTATATGGGGTAAGCCCTGCTTTCTTTCTGTATTTGTTTCTTAGTATGCGTACCTTGAGCCTGTGAAGTCATGATGTAGAGTAGCTCTTCTCAAGTCGAGACCATTTTTACTAGCCCTTACTCATTACAGATAATTTTGGGCCCCCACTAAATGCTTTTAACCCATGAATGTTTGCTAATTGGCATCATAAGCCAAAACCCAAATCGAATGAACAGAACCTGCTCCCACACTCTCTAGTCACACATGGGAATCCCTTAAGTCATCTCCAAGACGAAAGATCCCAAACTCTGCCATCAATTTTTTAAAATGGGAAGTCTAACCGGAACCACAGACTCACCTGCTCCAGTGAGTCAAAACCCAACTGGCTGAGGTTTTTTTTAACTTTCTATAATATTAATGTGTGATAATGCTTAGAGACCTTGATGTAACCCATGGTCCATGTGGCTCTTAGTTATTCAAAGGCATGTTATACTAAGATCTTGCTGAGCAAAAGAGGAAGCATCAGCATTTATGTTAGGAGCAATAAAGGGTGCATCCACTTAATGAGGTTGGGTGAGAGGAGGAAGATGTGGGAATTATATGTTTTAAATAGGGTAGGGAAGAAATAACTCTTTTTTGTACCCTAGGAAGATACAACCTCCCAAGATGGAATCTGTAAAGCAGGATATTTTAACATTTCTTCTGGAAACTTTCTCTTTCAGAAGACCATCAAGCAATTTTCATGAACTTGTCTATTCTCCCTCACACCTACATTGACAAGTGGAACTTTTCTGTTCCATCATAATCAAGACACAGAAAATGGAGGTGTTAGGGGCCATCTGGCAATTCAGTAACACATATATTGATGTATGTGTGTTACATTTAAAGGCACAGTATGCTAGTGCAGCAAAAAAAAGATGACTTATAGATTCAGCTCTAACACTAACTAGGTACTGAGAACCTGGATTAATGCCTTAACTCTTGGTGTTTGGATTTTCTCACCTATAAAATAACTGCATTAAACTAGATGATCTCTGTTGGATAGGTCTATTTAATTGTGATTCTGGATTAAATTGTTGGTGGGAGACATAAAATTCTTTTCATCTGCAGAAAGTCATCACTGTTTAGTATATCTCTTGTCACCTTATGAATGAAGGTAAACACAAAGAAAATAATAACCAAGAAATAATAATTGTTCTTCTTGTCCTCTTGTATTCCTTGTTTTTCCTTCCATTGTTGTTCAAAATGCGTGAAAGTGAATCAGTTAGAACATAGGAGTCCACATGCTCAAAAGCTACCTGTATTTTATTTTATGAAAAGAAGGAGAGAGAAGAGAAGGGGAAAATACATAGGCATGGCATAAAAGAACAAAAAGACTAGAATGTTGTGCTGGGGAAAAGGAGCCATGGTTGTTGAAGCTTCAATAAAGACTTTGGGAAGAAATTGTCCCCAAAGAAAGTTTCTTCCCCTTAGAACACCTAAATTAGTGTTAATTTTTCCCATTGTTGTCTTCCTTCCCTGTATTATATCGGAATTGATTCAGAGAAAAGACTGCACCCAGAGAACATAATAAACATCTCCAGGAGAGGTGAGGAGGACGGGCAGAAGCAGGAAGGAGATGAAGGAAAATCAATTGCTCGGTGCTGACAACTTCTTCTTGTAATAACAGTATTCTGTCACATTGCATTAGCAGCACTTTGCAATTGTATGTGTTTTTGCTAACAGGCTGTAAAAGTGTAATCATATGAGCACTGAATACATTGTATTAGTGGGAATGATTCAAGGGGATGTGTGCTTATTACACCAGTATGGTGCATAATGTGTTGCTTACTGAAGCGAGACTTATCATTTTAGTAAAAGAGTATTTGTTATTTATATGTTTGTTTGTTGTGGCATTGGTGCCTTCCAGGAAAAGGTGCACAGTCCTGTCAGGGAAAGATTTTCTCCCACCCCACTCTCTCTCCCCACTCTATATCTGAGCAGCGTGACCCTGAAATTGGGATCAAAAAATTGACTTGGGGTACCAAATTCCCAACCACCTGAGAAAGCAATGGTTGTGCTTGGGTTTCCAAACAGCATTTGTAAAGCTAATGGGATTGTTGCTGTGAAGCATCTTTTGCAAGGAAAGTTGAAGGAACAAAAGGGGAGGAATTTCACATGTGTGTGCAAGCGATTGTGGGTTGGACAGATACACCCCAAAGGATGGGCTGAGAAAGACGCGGCTAGAATTAGAGACAGCCTGGAAAGAGGCATGCAGGATCCTTGAGGATAGATTTTTTTTTTTTGGGGGGGGGGGCTTGAAGGAAATTTGTAGGAATTTAACTCTTTCTACCCAGTACTGGAATGCATATGGGATCTTTCTAAATAGAGCCTTTCCTGACTACCTAGTTCTGAATTCTTGAAACACCAATTGTCCTGTCACTCATTGGACATTGATTATACAGTGTGTGTGTGTGTGTGTGTGTGTGTGCGCGCACACATGCCTCCTCGGTGACAGTGTCGGTCCTGGAGCACAGACAGGGACTGTGCCTTGGACAGCCCTCCCCGGCTAACCCCGCACAGTTGTCCCGAGGTGCCCATCAAGCGGCTCTTGCTTGGCTGACCTCACCCACAATGGACATCAGGATCTGCATCTGTACTGGTTTTCTAGGGCGACTATAACACAGTAGCTCAAACTTGGTGACTTAAACAACAGAAATTTATCATCTCTGGGTTCTGGAGGCTAGGAGTCTCAGATCAAGGTATCTGCTGGTCAGGCTGGGTCTTTCTGAGGACGATCCGTGCCCCTTTCCTCACTTCTGTGGTTTGTGGGCAATCCTGGGTGTTCTTGGGTTTTTAGGAGACTTTCCATGATCTCTACATTCATCTTCACGTCATGTCCTCCCCCTTTGTATGGGTCTGGGTCCAAATTTGCCCCTTTTATAACAACACCAGTCCTGCTGGATAGGGATCCCACCCTACTTCAGTGGGACTTCATCTTAACCAACTGGATCTACATTTTCAAGGAGGACACATTCTAAGGTATTGGGTTAGGGCTTAGACCTGTGAATTGGCAGGAGGACACAACTGAACTCCTAGCAGTGCTCTGCCCCTGAGAACTGTTCATACAGTTGGGGATTGGTATGAATTCTCTCTAAATCTGATGGTGTCCATTAAATGAAAATAGCCTCTGCAGTTGGGAGCATCAGCTGACATGGTCACTTACCCTGTAGCGAGCATGGTGCCAAGGGTTTTAAGTGCATTAATTTATTTAATAATCACAATGTCATCATGAGGTAGGTGTTACTATTTTTATAGATGAGGAAACTGAGGCATAGAGGGAATCAGCAGATTGTCCCAAAGGACACAACGGATTCCGTTTTCCAACCTGCGTGTTTTGCCTCCTGACTCTCTACACTTAACCGTGGGTGTTTATAGGCTCTCTTAATTAGACAGAACTTGGATGGCTTCTTATGTAACTATTTCTTCTCTTTATATAATATTTATATCCTTTCTGACTGGGGCTTTTTAACACAACAAAAGAATATAATAAAGGACTTTCAGACTTTATGTCCTGTGATGGAAATGAGGCCCCTATTTTCTTTTGCTAACCTTGAAATGGATATCCCACCAAAGACTCCCCAGGAAGCTGTTCTGGGGTTTCAGCATGGCCGATGGTCCAGAGGCAGAGGAAGTGAGGTTGGATATGGGTCGGATAAGGTGGTGTTGGCTAGGACTCCAAATGACAGTCCTTCCTCAGTGTGACATGGTGATTTTGAACTCATCTGGGCATGCATCCATTGAAATGGGTCCAGTCTGGTGGCTAGAGAAAGCCAGCAGGTAACGCAGGCTGGGGTGGCATTTGGAGGCAGGGGAATGAATCGATCTTGGTTCCTGTGGTTAGTGAATTAGGGCAGGAATCCTTCTAGTGGTATAGGCTATAGGACAAGGGGTCCAGCTCCCAGGGGCAAGGGGCGTGGCGAGGATGGCCAAAGAGAAATAACATTTGCAGAGCACCTGTTGGACCTTCAAAAAACAAACAAACAAACAAACAAAAAACAAACAAACAAAAAAACAGTGAGATCTCATTATGATTTCCATTTCAAAGCTGGGTCTTCGAAGTCACCTAACTTACCTTTGTAATCACAGCTAGCAAAGGAAGGACCTAGAATTTAAACCCAGCACTGTCCAGTGCAAAAGCCTGGACTCTTCCACTGCATTACATTATGCAGTTTTACACAGCGGGGGGAGTCAGTGGAGCTCAGGGTATAGACTGCAGGTCCTCAGTGCCTACCACGGAATGGGGCTGGCGCAAGAAAGGAGCTGACACCATTGTGCAGGTGGAACCTTCACCTGCACGGTCACTGATGTGTTGACCAAAATTAGGTATGTTGGGCAGGTAACTGAAATGATGGATGTAAGTGGGATCTAAGTGAAGATCAAGTCAGAAGTCTCCTAAAAGACTTGAAGTCCATTGAAAAGCTGCCACATTGGTCCCTATTATTATTTAAGAGTTTCCTTTCTAGTGAATACTAATAAGCTCATCCTGGAAATAAATAGCAGATAAAGTCCAAAAAAATTAACCTTGTTTTCTCCTTCTGTGTTTCTAGCACAGGCCTCATTTCTGCAGAAATCCAGATGTGGCACTCTTACTGTCTGTATTGCTGAGAAGGGGGAGCAGGATCCTGGACCGTGTGTCCTTGAGAAACACAATGCCGTGTCCAGAAATGCTCACCATGGAAATATTTTTGAGGATATAGTCCATGAGCGCTTCATCGGGTTCCTCTACTGACTTTCCAGTGTGCTCATCCTGAGTTCTTGAGGCCCTGAGAGCATTCTCACTGACTTTTTGAAAAAGTAAAAATGGGTTATACTGTGCTTTGATTTATGCTTTGTGTGGGGTCTCATGTTCAAGTATACTCATCTCCATTTGTGTGGGACACCGCGTGCTGTATGAAGTTACTCTTGACTCTATGATTTTCCAACACCATTCTAATCCAGCAGCAGCTATCATATACCTACTTATTCTGTAATAGGTTCTGTGGGTGAACCAGAAACACAGGAACCAAGGTCCTAACCTCACATGTCCTAGTCCTAGGTTCCTACCAGGAGTAGAAATCACTGATATATGTGAATGTTAAATACTAGCGGGAGAGGTGAGCAATAGTTCCACAGAGTGGTTCTAGACAGGTCTACAAAGTAGGGAAGAATGGTGCACACATCTTTTCTAGGAATTCAGAGGAGGGGTGCCTATGGTGATTGGGGCCATTCTGGGAAGACACCAGCCCACATCTGGAGCAGAGAGAAAGCCAGACTTGCCTGGAGGGAAGACTGTATTCCCCACACTCTAGTTTTCCCCGGAGGATTTTGACCTGATGTTAATATGGAGAAACACTTTAGGACAGTTATTTTACTATCATTTCAGCTCTTTATGAATTTTTTCCTTCAGCCATAAAACCCTTCAGAGAGGTTCCATGGGTTATTAGTCTATCTTTGCATGGATTCTTTTTGGGCCCCGGGGGTAGGTCCACGGAAGTGTCTACAGTAATGGTTAGATCCGTACTCTGGGTTCTGCTCTCCACCAGCTGGGGTGAGAGCCTGGGACTCTTCTGCCTGCCTGGAATGGGGCTTTCAGCAGAAGTGGAAGAGAAGCTGTGGGAGCAGGTGGGTCTGATGAGGCCTGGCCTCACAGCGTGTCTAGAAATAAGTTCATTTGTGTGATGAGTCTGTTTTAATGATATTATTTATGTTTCTCAATAATAGGGACAATGATATTTTCCTTTAAAAATAAAGATTTTATTTATTTATTTGACAGAGAGAGATCACAAGTAGAGAAGCAGGCAGAGAGAGAGGGAAGCAGGCTCCCTGCTGAGCAGAGAGCCCAATGTGGAGCTCGATCCCAGGACCCTGAGATCATGACCTGAGCTGAAGGCAGAGGCTTAGCCCACTGAGCCACCCAGGTGCCCCAGAACAATGGTGTTTTCATTCTAATTCAGTTATCCGAAATTAAGTAATATCAAACCACCAACGTGAAATATCTAATAAGAGATGACAGGTGGGAATGCCTGGGTGGCTAAGATGGTTAAGCATCTGCCTTCGGCTTGGGTCATGATCTCAGGGTCCTGGGACTGAGTTCTGTATCAGGCTCCTGGCTCAGAGGAGAGTCTACTTCTCCCTCTGCCCCCCCGCCCATTCCTGTTCTCTCTCTCACTCTCTCTATATCTCTCTGTCTCAAATGAATAAAAAAAAAAAATTCTTAAAAAAAGAAAAAAGAGAGATGGTAGGTGGTTGTTACTCTGTGAACCTCACCATCTTTTACCGGCCCTAGCAAGTACTAGGTTAACTGGACCATCCTTCGGTGTGGGAACTCCTGAGGTAGCCCTTGAGGGCAATGCAGGGCGTGGGTTCCCAAGGACCAGGCAAATGGTGATGGCTTCAGCACAGAGACAAAGCTGCCGGAGACAGCTGATTGTTGGGTGTGATTTGACGCTCTTGATGGTCCTTTCCTAATTATCGAGGCTGGTAAACTCGGGTTAGTACAGAGCAATAGTGAAGTCAGGATCATGGGTTGTGTCTTGTGTAGCTTTAGTCCTCCCTATTCTTAATCCTGAAAACTTTTTCTAAGTGGGTAGGATTAACCAGGAAGTTAAGAATAGAGAGATCATTTCTGTTCCCTGACCGCTACTGGAAAAACATAGTTCAAAAGAAATACCCACCCACAGTGGACTAAGAAAAGTCACTGATGTTTTGAAACAAAGAACGTCATAGTATGGGGAGTGTCAAAAAAATTATTCATTTTTTTTCTGGACAAAAGAATGTAGAATAGCTCTTTTGGCAGTGAGAAGAATGTCTGCAGCTGCTTTTCTCTGTGTCTAACCCCTGATCCCACATTTCCTTGACCCCGTTTGGATACAGAGTCCCCAGAGCTGGCTCTGCTCACATCTTCCTTGGATGCAGCCTTATTTGGATTGATAGGAGGAAAAAAAGACAAGAGGAAACCCAGGAAAGCCTCTGCTATTTGTGTCTCAGGTAAAGGCCTGTGGATTTGCTTGGCATCTTGGAGCTCTACTTGGAAATAGTACTTGGTAGAGAATTTGAATGACCTGAGAGCTTAATTATAAAGGGACAATATCACTCAAAGTTTAAAAGAAAATAGACAAGGTCTGATGATAAAAAATCTGATGTTAGGTCAATAGTTTTTGTATTTTTGCAATGGTAGAAAGGCCTCTGGGGTCCTAGTTTTTGGCTCAGATGGCCACATCATAGCAAGGCAATAAGAAAAACCAGTGGGCTTGGAGAGTTTGCCTTCTGAGATCTCATTGGAATGAATCTGTGACATATAAGGTACTTTTGGGGAGAAACGTCTCTTCTTTCTTTTTTTTGCATTTTCATTAACTAAATCATTCACTAACATTTTTCTAGTCATTACTGCTTGCATTTAAACATTCTTATGGACCCAGGCCATGTTCTTAACTTTCTCACTACTGTGTCTACTACTTGCCTCTAATTATCGACTTCTCAACACCCCCGCCCTTGCCTCTCTTTCAAGGCACAGAACAAATACAACCCTCACTGTTTCCCTAGATCATTTAGTTTGTACTTGTCATAGGGACCCTGAGTTAGGACACATTCTGTGTTCCTGTTACTTTTGTACAAGCCCTTTCCTGATTCATCTCTGCAACCCACACAGCTTCTTGAATATTTTAAATGTTAAATAAAAGTTTTTTGAGTGAATAAGCAACCGGGGGATAAAGACTCATTTGGATCTGTGAGAAGCCGGAGCTTCAGAAATTTATTTCAAATTATAGAGATCCTGGGAGTTTACTTTAATAACGGCATTTACCTTAGCCCTTAAAAATACTTCTTCTCTGAAGGAGATTAAACATTGCCTTCAAATCCCTTCCCTCCAAATTTGTCTCACTGACTCAATAAACACTTTATTTACAGATACTATAAAGTATTTTAGACCAATTTTTGTCTGAATGATAAGAACATATCAAAGAAGGTGAATTAAGGAAAGTCTTACATCTTTCCAAAATATCCTGAAGTCATTTAGACGTTTCCTCCAAAGTATATGTTAAATACAATGACTTCTCTCCATTTGCTTTGCCACTACCCCCAGTTAAACCCAGTACTGAATATCTTTTCCCTGGTCCTCTTCTCTAGCATCTTAATTGGTCTCCCAATGATTTACCATTCTCCCATTTATTCAGGAGGCTTCAGCAACATTGTTTTTCAGCCTTGAACTTTTAAAATAAAAATAATATAAAACAAAGATGAAATCAAAACAAATAATTTCCTAAAACCTCAGGGGACTCTGACTATACCTTCTGCTTGTCCTTCATAGCCTTTTCGATACCGTAAATCATGATTTCTTGTTTAATGCCAGTATCCCTATTGAAGAGTAAGTTCTGGGGCACCTGGGTTGCTTAGTTGGTCAATTGATCGACACTTGGTTTCAGCTCAGGTCATGGTTTCAGGGTCATGAGATCAAGCCCCACCCCTGTTCGGTTCCACGGTCAGCGTGGGTCTGCTTGGGATTCTTTCCCCCTCAGCTCTAACCCCCACTCATGTGGGTACTCTGTCTCTCTCTAAAATAAATTTAAATAAATGAAATATTTAAAAAATGTTTTAAAATTTTTTATTAACATATAATGTATTATTAGGCCCAGGGGTACAGGTCTGTGAATCGCCAGGTTTACACACTTCACAGCAGTCATCATAGCATATACCCTCCCCAATGTCCATAACCCCACCTCCCTCTCCCTAGCCCCCTCCCCCCGGCAACCCGCAGGTTGTTTTGTGAGATTAAGAGTCTCTTATGGTTTGTCTCCCTCCCGATCCCATCTTGTTTCATTTATTCTTTTCCTACCCCCCAACCCCCCCACGTTGCATCTCCACTTCCTCATTTCAGGGAGATCATATGATAGTTGTCTTTCTCAGATGGACTTATTTCTCTAAGCATAATACCCTCTAGACCCATCCATGTCGTCGCAAATGGCAAGATTTCAAATAAGTGAAATCTTAAAAGAAATAAATCATAGGTTCCATGAGGGCAGAGACTGTCCACTTTGTTATGTGGAGTATAACCAGACCCAGATAATGAGTGGCAGAAAGTAGGTTGCTCAATTAATAGTTTGTTGATAGAAGGAATATAGATGCCATCCATGGGTCTTAGTCTTTCCTCTCCTGGGAGAGATAAATAAAAGACTTACTCAAATTGGCTTAAGTGAAAATAGACTCATAAGGACACAAGGAATCTCATAAACTTAATTGTAGGAAATATTGTTGGGCCCCATGGAACTGGAAAATCATCAGTCATGTTCTTTCTCCATTTCTCTCTTGCGAGCCCACCCACACTCCAGATCTCCTGTTTTCTTCTCATTGTAGGTTGACTGCTTCTGGGAGATTCCTAGTTTCATCTCCCTTCAACTTTGACTTTCATGATATCAACCCTGGGAACCACTTCTGCATGGACATACTTTTCCCTGGACCCAGAATCACCTGCCTGATTTTCCTTTCTTTCTTTTTTCTTGTTTATTAGTTTAAGTCCTAGAAGGAGAGAATCTGATTGGCCATTGGCTGATGGCAGAGGGATTCCCCTTTGTCATGCTTGTTCAATCAACTGTGGGAGAAGAGGTGAGGAGAGGAATTATTTTGTCAGAATATCTGAGTCTTACAGGGCTGATTAAGCTGATGAAACTAGAAAGGGAGAGTGGGATGGCAGGCATTTAGTCTAGCATGCCACTCTGATGAGAGCATCTTCATAGTTTCTCTAAAATCCAGACATACTCTGTCTATCAAATTTCCCAATGAACTAATTTGGTAATATTATCAAAGGAAGTGAGTGTAATCTGGCAGGATATGTTCTTGGGGAATCTGTTCTTAAATGTTATAATATTTTCTAAGAGACCACAAGCCATTGCTTTACCAATCCATTCTACAATCTCCCCCTGGATCAGCTTCCAGATCATAGATCTATACTATGCAGAACCAAAATTAAGACCAATATTTGCTCCTCCCTAATAACTCTGATTCTCAATGATACACAGATAATGGTTTAACAGTCTCATTTTCAAGACTTTTTGGTACATGGGTGTAGTGGACATGGAGATGTACTGTCCTAATCCCTCTCTGAAGAAGGACTTATTGCAACTATTCACGGTACCATCAATAGACACTTCTCAGCTCTCAGTTCCTGCAGGGATATCTTATTTTCAGAGAACTGACTAGCTCTTAGCCATGCCCTTCCAGGTGGCCCATATCCAGTGCCTGGCCAAGGTGAGGGTAAAAAGGCTCTGCCACATTAGTCCAACATGAGACCCCTCTGATGGGCCATTTCAACTCTAGAGTGCTCTGAATGGTTGGCTGAGGCTTCTGGGCCCACAGGACAGTTTGACTTCTTAGATCCAATCCTGATTCCTTCCTATCCAAAGGTACTTCTACCCACACATGCAACTCACAGAATCATTTCAGTCCATTTCACAAAGAACCCAACTTATGACATGGCAAGACTTAGTATCATATTCTTGACTGGCTATTAATAATCTACCACCATTTTGACATCTTTTCCATTGTTTTCTTGTGCTACATGTAATTTCCTGTGTATCCATCTTGTCTTCTTAACCTGTGTGTGGACTCTCCCGGGGCAACATTCCATGTACTATACTTGTTTGTGTCCTCACTGCATTGTTATCCAAGTCTCTTCTCATTGAGGCCATCATTGGCCACCATATATAAAATTGCATTGCCTGCCTCTCAAATCCTGCTACTCCCTATCTCCTTTGCCCGATTTATATTTTCTTCATAGCATTTATCACCTGCTAGAATATAGTTTGCTTATTTATTTTAAAAATTGTTTATCTCCCCCTCATTAGAAAGTAATCTCTATGAAGACAGGAATTTTTCTTTTTTGTTTACTGCTAAAGCCTCAGTACAAAGAATGGGACCTGACACACAGTAAACACTCAGTTGATGTTTGTCGTATTAAACTGAATTAAATTAGCAAAGCCTTCCATTGTAGTGTTGTAAGAGTCTCTTATATCAGTCAGGATCCTGACAAGAAATAGATGGCACATTCAAACTGAGTATTTGTAGAGGCATTAATTAAGGAAATATTTACAAAGTTATAAGAAGGTTTTGGGGAAGCCAAGGAGGGATTCTGCAGTACTCTGGGGCTACCAATAGTTGGGAGCCATTACCACCCTTAGATATGAAGGAACAAGCAGCTATGGGGACCCAGAGAGAGTAGTTATAAGGAGAGGATCTTCTAACAAAAATTGTAACCTATTGTAGAGGGAAGCATCCAACTTTCAGTGCTTGGCCAGAAGGGAACTAGGACAATAAACACTGATCTCACTCTCTTCCCACCCTCTACTGCCTCCCGGAAACTCCTAAAGGCCAAACTGCCATTGCCAGCAAGCAAAGGAGCTCATTGATGCAGTCCTGGAGAGCCAGCATCTCAGAGCATAGAATAAGGTAGAAAAGGGTAGAGATCCAAGGCTAACAGGAAATATCTGGAACATGCTTTAAAGCAAATGAGCTGTTGCGATTTGGTCACAACGTTACCTGTAGGACATGGGGAGATTTGGTTAAATGGATTATGATTGAGAGAGAGAGAAAATCCAGAGAGGATGGATGGATGTCATGCAGTAGTGGGTATAGGAAGGGGAGAAAGCTTCCTCTCTTAAGGAAGGAGAAGGAGAGTTTCTGAGAATGGGAGCTAGAACTGGAGAGAAGGCCTTCTAAATCTCTATGTTCCACAAATTTAAAAGAGGATGAGATGCTATTTCAGCTCTCTGATTCCTAGACTGAAGGTGGCTTCTGAGAGGCTCCCTTTACATTAGTATTCAAGCCACTCTGAGAAGATTCCAAGAATGTGGAGAATGACAGGAGGGTTCAGCATCCAAGATTCTGGCTGTTGTTGACAGTTTTAAGCTGTAACTGTGGGGGCCAATCTGGTGCCCCCATTCCCTGCCTGCTGGGAGTGCCCTGCAGTGTCATCGCCCTCCCTGGCCCCGGCCACCTGCCAGTTGGCATTCAGCAGTACATTGGGGCCAGAGTGGTCCACCTTCCTTCTGGGTGAAAGAAGAGGGCTGCAAAATGTCCTGGGAGCCACCCCTAGTGCCAGACATGCAAACAAAACTGGCCGAGTGGAAACAAGCTGAGAACTAATGCAAATGTGGGTGTGGGAGACAGAGCGCACAGGGCTAGGGAAATGGCACTCTTCATTTCTGCTTGGTCGAGGAGGTGCTATGCTTTCTGAACCTGGGGCATAGTGGTAGGAACAGCTGTTCAAAACTGTCTTTGTCAACTCCAGTGTAAGAGTGTGAGCTTGGCTGGGTTAGGGGAGTACTTCTGTAGTGGAAACCTGCATAGCATCTATCTACAATCTGTAAAGGCAATGGAACTTATGTGTCACACAATAAAAAGAAGACAGGGAGGAATAAAACTGTAAGAATAGAGTTTGTTTAAGGCATGCTGGCAATCATCCAGATGGTGGCTGAGGAAGGACAGAGCTGGGGAAGGAAGCCAGGATGCCACTGTGAAATTGCACAGAGCAATGAAGTCCTCCAGGTGGGACAAACCTAGAAAACAGATGGGAAGGGTTTCCTAACTGAAAGATAAGGTCCAAGCAGTGTAGCCTGGTGGTCACAGGCATTTCTATGGCTTCCATGTAACTTTCACTTCAGCTGATGATTTTCAAGTCATGCTGATGGAAGCTGATGATTTCCATCCCACATCTCAACCCTGGAATTTCAAACTTGAATATTATCATCTAAATGCTCAGTAATTCCTTCAGATTCAACCCATCCAAAATAGAAATCAACATTCTCATCCCACTCACCACCATTTCCCTTTATTTCCTTTAATTGTATTTCAGTCCCTTAAGTTATTCAAACCAGATCCCTGACCACCATCCTTACTCCCTACCTTTTCCTATCTCTCTATCCAATACTTTACCATGTCCAGTTGGCCTGAGTACTCTCTCTCCCTCTTCAACCCCTTTATCACACTGTTAGTTTTGGTCTTCGGTATTTCTTATCTGGGTCACGGCATCCTCTTGCAAGAGTTCTGTTCTCCATAAGTCCAATTCCTATGCTGCAGTCAGAGTGATCGTTTTGAAATTTAAGGCAGATTATTTGCTCCCCTGATTAAAATTTTCCTCCATTGTTTTAAGATCTACTTAAAATTACCCAGCATGGCTTACCAGTGTTAGCTGAAATATTACTTTCTCAGAGAAGTCTCACCTGATCTGTAGAGACTTCTCAGAGAAGTCTCACCTGACTTACAAGTGGTGTTTCCCTTCTTTTAAGTAGAGTTTCCATTGATAAATGGCTGTCCACTCAGGAACTTCATTTCTTTTTTTTTTTTTTTTAAAGATTTTATTTATTTATTTGACAGACAGAGATCACAAGTAGGCAGAGAAGCAGGCAGAGAGAGAGGAGGAAGCAAGCTCCCTGCTGAGCAGAGAGCCCGATGTGGGGCTCGATCCCAGGACCTTGGGATCATGACCTGAGCCGAAGGCAGAGGCTTTAACCCACTGAGCCACCCAGGCGCCCCAGAAACTTCATTTCTTACCCTCTTTGCATCTAGGTGGAATGACATGGCTCATTTCTACCAATGAAATAAGAGCTCAAGTGATGTTTATCACATACAGAAGTGGCTAAGTATCAGATCTATCTACCATCTTCCAGGCTGTTCCTTTCCTCTCGATGACTAATTGGATGAATAGAATTTAGAAAAATATTTTGGGAAATTCCTGGGTGGTAGAAGGAGCCAGAAGAAGGATGGAATCTGAATCCTCAGTCATCCTTGAGAAGGAGAACTGCCCAATCTATAGCTATAATGTGAGTAAAAAATAAGCATTTGGTATGGTGTAAGCCATTGAAATTTGAGAATTGTTGGTTACATCAACTAACATAAATTATACTAGTACCTTTATCTACTTCCTTATCAGTTATGACAGAATCTTAGTGTTCCTGATTTTTTAAAAAAAATATGTCTTATCCATTAGGTAAAATTTTGAGAGGATAGAGGCAGTGTCTTCCTTGCTTTTATAACTATATTCATAGTATGGCACATGATTATTTCATCTTTAGGTAATAATAGCTCTTACCATATACTCTATTGTATAAGTATGCTCTATATTGTATATGTATGCTCTATTGTAAGCAATTTAATTATACCAACTCAATAAATAGATGTCCTATATTTTTGTGTAAATAAATGAATAAATTCATGCTTTGCCCCCTCCCACCTCATTTCTCCATCATTTTTGTTAACCTCTCCCCTAAACATTTTCTTTGGACCCCAACTTCCCTGGCCTATTTGCCTTTACCTGGCCAAAATCTACTTGTCCTTTATGATTCTGTCCATGTGTTCTTTCCCAAGCTCCTCTTAGACGTGTGCATTTTATTGGATGGCCTCCTCTGCCTGTGTTCCCACAGCCCCTGGACAATGTGCCATGGTACTTATTTCAATGTTAAGTGGTTGTTTTCTCCTGATAGTCCCCTCTAGATGCTGAGATTCTTGTGGACAGTGGCAAAGCTAGGTGACTTTCTACTCTGCCTTCCCAAACTCTCCATTTCAGCTTATTTAATCACCCTTCACAACAGACCTCCACACTTGGCTCATTGCAGGTTAGAGAGTCAGCTAAGCTACTGTTAAAAGGATATCACAAAATATAGTGCCTCAAGACAGTTTAAAGTTTCTTTTTATCCTATCATGGTGGGAAGAGTGCCTTCTCCATGAGGTCCAAGAACCAGGTCCTTCTATCTGTGTTCTGTTACCTTTAGGGTGTTGTTCTCATTAACATGATTGTAACAGGCTCATGTGGTCCTAGTGGTAAGGGAGTCTGGGAAATATAATCTCCAGTTGGGCAACCAGGACCCAGCTAAAACTCTTCAAAGGAAGAAGAAGAGAACTTTCTGATGGAACATTGGGAGTCTTTAGTCAGTTCACCTGTGGCCCACTAAAATTATAGCCCATGTCATGTCCCCTCTGGGACCTCTGCTGACCACTGTCATTACTGTCTTCTACAAATGACAGCATTTAAAAAAAAAGATTTTATTTATTTATTTGACAGACAGAGATCACAAGTAGGCAGAGAGGCAGGCAGAGAGAGAGGAAGGGAAGCAGGCTCCCTGCTGAGCAGAGAGCCCGATGTAGGGCTCGATCCCAGGACCCTGAGATCATGACCTGAGTCGAAGGCAGAGGCTTTAACCCACTGAGCCATCCCGGTGCCCCAAATGACATCATTTTGAATGGCACCACCCACTTGGCCCTGGACCTTTGGCTATCTTTTCATGAGTCTTTTCTCCTCTGAATATCCTCAAGAACAGGGGCTTGGGCACATGAAGAAGTATAGAATAGTGAAAAGAACACAGGCTTTTGGGTCAAGCTGAACTTGGCTCGGAGAGGCACTGACACTCACTTGAACTAAAGTTCAAGGTAGTGAGTTTTTCCATCTCTCTTAGCTCCACTTGTCAGACGGTAGCAATAATTCCAACCTCCTGGTTATGGTGCTGAGAGCCTACGTAAGAGTCTAGATGGAATTGGTAGTCACTGAATAGTATCTGTTACTATGATGATGATCCTGAGGATAATATTTTATTTCTTCTACAGGGCCAGATTATATCAATCATTAAATAAACACCTAACAAATATTCGCTGAAGTTTTCTAATGAAAAATTCCGCCAGCAAAAATTGCATCCTGAGTGGATCAAGAATTTCTGGACTGGGTTAATCATGAGGTCCTCTCTTGGTTCTAGAAAATTGTTTTTACTACTTGAGTAGAATTCAGTTTCCTGGAGCCAGGGAAAAGAAACATGAGCTTCTGATCAGGTGAAGGGCTGCCTCTTACCTAGCCTCTATTATTCCTTCCCTTTCCAGGTACTTCCAGTAAGAGTCAACGAAGGTCATGATGCTATGGTTGTGATGAGAGGAAATAGTGTAGTGTCACGAAGTGCTGTTTAATTTTAACATCAGGCCATTCATTTGATGGTGGGTAGCTGAGTGTCTTTTAGAGTTATACGAGAATAAAATAAGGTAATATGTGTGATATACTTGGAAAATTGTATGGAAGATTGTAAATGTTCAATACTGCCAATTATTAGTAGCGCAGTAGCGATTAATTACCTATTCTATAAAATTCTACTATGGGTATGGTGTAGGCTGAGACTGTAATGGTGCATGTATACAATATTCACACAATCAGGAGGGTCCTAAAATTCTGAGATCTTCCGGTCTTGACCTTTACCTAGGGCAGAGTTTGTGGCCGATTTCATTTATTTGAAGATATCCATAGGCCAGTTGCTAGTCTGGTTCTATGCTTCAGAGAAGCTAGCTTCTGCCTGTCCCTCTCAAAAGAAAAAAAAATGTTAAGATCAGATGAGATGGTGTCTATTAAATGTTTAGTTAACTCTGGAGTGCTGTACAGTCCTGCTGAGTGGATGTGGGCACTGTCCAGCTCTGTGGCCCGAGTGAAGTGTCCGTAGCAGTGATCTTTGCACTTTCCAAAGTCTGCTTTCTCTTTTAGGCTGTTTGATTAATTGCTGTTTCCTGCATGGTAGAGCCTGGTCTCTGATTTCACTTGTAGGACAAAGATGACTGGCGTCCTTTGAGCCCACTGAATGGTAACATCTTCCAGCCTTGAGTCACTCATGTTCCCTCCAGCTCAAGTAGTCTCATGTGATGCTTAAGTAGCTTCAGTAACTTTCCTAAAGTCTTTTAGTTAGTAAATGATGAAGACCATACAGCACACTATCCCCACCTCACCCCCCCCCAAAGAAAGAAAAAGGAAAGTTATTATAAGTGAAGATGATTTACTTATATATCAAAGGCTTCTAGAATCTGATTCTGGAAAGTTAAGTCTATCTGTGCTTGAAAATAGAGTCTTATATGCAGTGTCTTCAGATGGAATGATCACTAACCATACATAAAGGGAAATCAGTCTTGGCCTGTGTTACTTGAAAAATTGAAGAAAAGGTGGTTTGGAACTTGGATTATTCAGGTAATTACCTATTCCCTGACATCACTTAATGTTTTTTAGACCAGAGCTTCAACTCCTTTGTGATCCGCCCCCCAGCTCTAAATCTTGAACAAATTCATCCACTTGGACTTTTTTTTTTCCTATTTGATTCAGATATTTGTTCCCAGCCTGAGAAATTGCATGCCAACTTCCTGCCAGGAGCACCTTTCCACAGCTGTGTTATAAATATCTAGGAAAAAATAGGAGAGGATTAAATAGAAGATTGCAATACAATTCTTCCCAGTGCCAAGGTGGTCCTGGGAGGTTCAGATAATAATATCTCACATTTACAATTTAGATCTTGAGCCCACCAAGCTAGGAGTGGATCCAACTTATTATTCCTTCCACAGGGCTGATGGCATTTAAAGACTTGCATGTCTGTCTAGTGATAACATCTATTATTAATTAAATTATTCTGTATTAGAGAGTATTGTGATTTTTAAATAACTTTATTCTTGGGTCACACCTAGGTGACTGGTAAATGTGCCTCATAATTATTTGACATATATTCTGTCATCTATGGTTTAGAAGTCAGAAAGTGACAATGACTCTGGCCAAGGGTTTCTGCTTTGTGGACAACAAGATTGTTCTGATTTTAATGGGTAAGTATGTAGAGTAGGGCAATTTGGATGAGCTTTTTGGGTACTTCCCTGAAAGTAAGTTCCCACGAGAGACCGATGAGGGAGGTCACGAGTGCAAGGATATGGGCCGAGTGCAGCCTATGGAGGCTTCAGGAGCCGTACCATCCATGAACTGGGAGATAGGAGCAGGAGAGCATGAGGGCACAGAGGAGAGTGTGTGATCCCTCCAAAGAGGAAAGACAGCACAAGGGTGGGGACCAAGAGTAGCAGCTCACTCTCTTGCCCTTTTCCAGCTTTTGATTAGGGCCAGTCTTGCAAGGATAGCAAAACAGACTTGTTTAGGAAGCTTGATTGTGGTGAGACCAGGACTTTAGACCAGCTCTACCGACTTCTAGACTTCAGTGATGTCTATATAAACCACTGCCTGGAAGGTCAGCCTCACTGTTTCACAGAGAAAATGAGCTGATCTAATTCTAAAACTTTCCCTAGAGGCCATGAATCTTTTGCGGAGTCATACAAAGTAAACCATGCCTTCCAAAACAGACTAATTCATCATTCATTCGTTCATTCGTTCATTTGTTCATTTACTCACTGTGTATTTACTGAGCATCTACCATATGGCAGTTACCACCCTGGGTACTGGAAATAGCTTTGAACATAAGCAGTGCAAGTCCCTGTCCTTGTGGGGATAGCATTCTGGCAGAGAAACAAAAATAACAAATGAGTAGGCAATATGTCAATGGAATGATTTCAAATAGAAGGTTATAAAAGTTTAAAAATAAAAGAGTGATGGGATGAGGTGTGGTAGGAAGTAATAGATGAACGTAGAGGTAGAGAGCAGACAATAATTTAGGGATTTCCATTTAACAATAACTGAATGTTAACTTCTGGCAAATGTCTTTAGATTATAAAGACCTCATGAAAAGAAGTCATGCAAAGTAAAACAGTAAACTCAGGAGATGGAAACATTAAAGAAAATACTAATATAAATAAAATCTTTTTTAAAAAAAGAAAGAAAATACTAATTACTACTTTCTATTTTTTTAGATTATCACTTTTATTTCTAATTATTATGAAAATAATTAGACCATACAGAAGATGAAGAAGAAAAAATAAATTATGATAAAAACCACTCCTAAAATTTTGATATTTTTCTTCCAGTTTTTTCTATGCATATGATGATAGGACTTTTACATGTGCTGCCTTGAAACTGGTATTTCTGAACTTGCAGCATATCATGAACATCTTTTCATATTAATTACATAATTACATTATGCATAATTTTTATGTACCCTTGTTGGGTGATATTCCATTGAAAAGTGTACCAAATGTATGAGACCAGTTCCCTGTTTTGAATATCTGTTTCTAGTTATCACTCTTATAAGCAATGCTTGATGAATAATTTTATATCTACATCATTGCATATTTCTTTAATAATTTCTAGAGAGAAAATATTCTAAGAATGGAATTGCTAGGTCAGAAAGTCTGCAGTTTTATAGACTTTGAATTATCTTGCACACATTTTTATGAGAGAAAATTTATCAATCTATACCAGCAATTGATAAGTGTTCTTTCCCCACATATTGGTCAGTAGGAAACATAGGAATAGTGTAAAATGGCAAAGTGCTATTTTGTTTTTAAAGATTTATTTCATTTTAGAAAGAGACTACACACAGGGAGAAGGGGCAGAGGGAGAGAGAAAGAATCTCGAGCAGACTCCCTGCCAAGCATGGAGCCTGACACAGGGCTTGATCCCACAACCCTGGATTGTGACCTGGGCCAAAATCAAGAGTTGGATGTTTAACTGACTGAGCCACACAGGCGCCCCAAATTATTATCTTAATTTGCATTTATCTTATTATTAGTAAGATTTATAGCTTTCAGATTTCTTTTTGATGACTTTTTATATTTCTTTTTTATGCCTCATGTCTTTTGCTAATTTTTAAAACCAAAGCATTCATTTTTTTCCCTTAGTGCCTTGCAAGACATCTTTATGTTGCCATTTATTCAAGGGCCTACTATGTGCCAGGCACCATTGCAGGATCTAGGGATAGACTGATGAACAAGAAAATATTGGCTTTAAAAAATTTTCGTGGGGTGCCTGGGTGGCTCCGTGGGTTAAGCCTCTGGACCCCAGGGTCCTGCCCTGCATTGGGCTCTCTGCTCAGTGGGAAGCCTGCTTCCCCCCCTCTCTGCCTGCCTCTTTGCCTACTTGTGATCTCTCTCTGTCAAATAAATAAATAAATAAAATCTTTAAAAAATATATATATATATATAAAATTTTTCCTAATTTATTCTATTTCTTCAATTTTTGCCAGTAGAATTTTTTTGGAAGTCAAAATATCCTTATTTTCTTATATGGTTTCATCTTGCAGTGTCATGTTTAGAAAGTTCTTCATAACTTCAAGATTATAAAAACTAGTCAACATATTTTCTGCAGCTATTAATTGAACAATTTATCTTTTCTCCACAGATTTAAAGTGCCATCTTTATCATACACTAAATTCTTAAATATACATAGGACTGCTTTGGGACTTCCCACTTGATTTCACCTGATATGTCTACTTTTGACACCAATGTCAAATTATCCTAAGTATTGTGGTTTTATAACACATTTGGCTCTCTGCTAAGGAAAATCTCAATTCATCACTCTTTTTCAAAACATTCTTGCCTGTCTATTCTACCAGAATTTTATCAAACTCCAAAAAGAAATTGCATTGGATTTTTCGAAGGATCAAGTTACATTTATAGATTAATTTGCAGAGAACCTGTACAGTATTCCTGTAGTAAGAATACAGCCTCTCTGTATTCAGTAATTCAGGTTTTTTGTTTGTTTGTTTGTTTTGTTGTTTGGCTGTTGTTGTTGTTTCTTCTTTTCCAAC